>STGP01004007.1:0-15111 GCA_004918865.1 Caryocar brasiliense | reverse complement strand
TTCGCAACAGCAAAATAACGGAATCCTGAAACACGGAAACGAAAAGACAACAACACAAAAGATGGCGGGCGGCGGCGGCGGCGGCGGCGGCGGAACAGCTCGGCTAATTTTCTTGGATTTCTTGTCGTCGTTTATGTGGGTTTGGTCGAGTGCTTTGATAAAAATATTCGTGGACAAGGTTTTGGAGATTCGGGAACCAATCAAAGGCGATATTGCCAGGAGCGCCTTGTCCGTCCTCAACATGTTCTTCTTTGCGTTCTTGGGAAAGCTTACGAGAGGAGCCTCTTACAATCCTCTCACCGTCTTGGGTTCTGCCATTTCTGGGGACTTCACTCGCTTCCTCTCCACTGTTGGCGCCAGAATCCCTGCTCAGGCAACCTTTCTTGCTTCTTTTAGTTTGCTTTTTTGCTTTTTTTTTCTTTTTCGACTCGCAGGGTTTGTGATGGGTTTTGCCTAATTGGCACTTTCCCAAGTTGTCTTGTTTTGAAGATTGTCTCTTTGGCTGATGTCTAGTGTTTGATTGCTTGGTTCAGCATGGGCTAGAGGATTCGGTCTTTTTTTTTTATTGTGATGTTTGTTTAAGGATTTGGTGTTATTCTATGATTGAATTAGTTAATGCTATTTGTTTGTGTATGCGTGTGTAACTTTAGTGCTTTGTTTGCAAGTTGGTGTCTGTCCGGCGCTTTTTGTTTCTGTTACAAGTTTGCAGCTTTGTTCCAGTTTGTCATTCATTCATTTATTTATTTATGTGTCACTTTGTTCGTTCGTGTCTTCGTTGCTTCGAACTAGTATCCTTTCCTTGTTTGTAATGTTTGTTTAAGTACTTGTTGTTATTCTATGATTGAATTAGTTAATGTTATTTGTGTGTGTGTGTGTGTAACTATAGTGCTTTGTTTCCAAGTTGGTTTCTGTCTGGCGCTTGTGTTTCTGTTACAAGCTTGCAGCTTTGTTCCAGTTTGCATTTATTCATTTATTTATTAATTTATGTGTCACTTTGTTCGTGTCTCTGTTGCTTCGAACAAGTATCCTTTCTGGGTTCTATAATTAATAGTTGAGTCGAAAGTAATGGCATTTTTTACCTGAAGGAAACACTCCAAAATGTTTCATGGTTCATTTTAGGGCATTGCTTTAGTGATTGCATATCTTTCAAATAGTTGCTTTAATTATTATTTGCCTTGCAGTTTATTTTCCTGGATCATTATTTATCTCTGGCAAAGTAGCAGCCAAAACATCTGGATTCTATAGGACTATGAGGATAATAAAAATGACATAAGTTATTATTGAAGTATCGTGGATCCATTTCAGATATGATCTCGTGGGGTAAGCTACATTCAATAGTTTAGGTAGATCACGGACGATGCTAAATGGATCTAGCATGTGCTGTTGGATATCTGACCCTACAGATAATTCTCTTTCTTGTTTCACATGTTAAATGATTGGATGGTTAATTCTTCAGCACTGAGCTTGAGCTTCTAAATAAGTTCAGCAATATTTACTGCAAGAAAGGTTACAATTTTGTGGCAATCAATAAAATACTTCATTGTCATCTGTATGTTCTCTTGTGCTGTTGCATTTACTGATCCATATGGAGAAGTTTTGGTGCCATCTTTGTATTGTAATGATGTAAATTCAGTAAATCCTGCTCAGGCAACTTCTGAAAGAAAGAACTTTTTTTTGTTTCTTATTCTTTTGTAGATACTTGGATCTATTGTGGGGGTTAGGCTCATTATTGAGAACTTCCCTGAAATAGGACGTGGGCCACGTTTATCTGTTGACATCCATCGAGGTGCACTCACCGAAGGATTATTGACGTTTGCAATTGTTACGATCTCTCTTGGGCTTCAAAGAAAAATCCCTGGAAGTTTTTTCATGAAAACCTGGATCTCAAGTGTCTCTAAATTAACTCTTCACATACTTGGCTCTGATTTGACGGGTGGTTGTATGAATCCAGCCTCTGTAAGTAGTGCCTGTATCTATCATGTATTATCTAATGCGTGCATCTTGTAGTTTTTGTAGCTGCAAAAACTTTTGATGGAGAGAAGCTAAACCTACTTAAAATCTGTAGGTCATGGGATGGGCCTATGCTCGTGGGGATCACATAACTAAGGAGCATATACTTGTGTATTGGCTTGCCCCAATACAGGGAACTCTGCTGGCTGTATGGATATTCAAGTTGCTAGTTCGGCCGCTGAATCAAGAAGACAAAGAAAAATTGAAGAGTAAATCAGATTGAAGTAAATCCACCACTCCCGTTTTTTAATTCTGTTGGATGATGTAGCCTCCGGGCGGGGACAGAGATAGGGAGGCTGGGGGGCCACTCCCCAGCCCCCCAGTCTCTGATGGATGATGGATCCAAGCAATTGTTGTGCTCCACAATATGTCCGAAGTTATTCATCTGCTCTATTTTTCCATGGATGACGGGTCCAAGCAATTGTTGTATTCCACAATATGTCCGAAGTTATTCATTTGCTCTATTTTTGCATGGATGATTGATGATGCCACGCCCCCCTAACATGGGTTTATTCATTTGCTTTATTTTTCTTGTGTGTTTATCTATTAAGTTTTACTTTAGCCTCCCCTAGAAATAAATCCTAGCTCCTTCATTGCCTCTGGGCTAGGAACAAGGATAATGTACGTATCAGTTTCACAGAATTTACAATGTTGTATAGGTGAGTTTTAGGGCAATATGTATAACATATGTATTGTTCCTTGTATTCTCCCAAGCGCGCGCACACACATTTGTTCAACAGGGATATTGGAGGTGTTTGATGAGGCAGAATTACGCATATTTATGTCATGAAGCAAGCAAGGATAATGCAAGAGAAGCACATCTAGGTAAAGATGGGAGAATGGAACTAGCTTAAACTGGGGATGAGGCGATGGGGAAGTACAATGTGTTTATTGCCGGGGTTGTATTGAACCAGTGAAGTTTGTCAAGACTCCTGGATGGATAGAAGGAAACAACAAAATGTGAACTGGCACTTTCTCTGGTTTAAGAAGGCAATTCCCAAACACAAGTTCTCTTCATTGTTCACAATGAACAGGTGGTCCACAGTGAACTTGGGCCTTGCCTTGTCACAGATTATTATCTTTTTGAACAAATGTTGGAGAATAGGTACCAATTATTAGAAGAGTAGTTTGTGTTCATTTAGCAGATATCTGAGCTGGCTGAAAAATAGAACCATACATGTTCCATCAAAAGAAAGCTAAAATCGCAAATTATCTTTGAATTTGTGTATTATGAATTATGTATGTTTACCAAGATTGTGACAAAGAGAATAATCAATAATGAGAACTAAACCAAACTTCAAATCTACATTGCAAGCCATTCTCCATGAAAATGTCTCAGTTTCATGTAATGAATCTTCAGTGGTACAACATCAACACTAATTGACATGATCGAGAGAGGATAACTCAATATACAAGTTGTGGTTCAAATTCTGCAAAATCAACTGATCCAGATTCAATGGGAGGCATTAGATAAGCTGCCAAGAGCTCAGAAACCAATGCTGCAACAAGTGGAATCCTCTTTAAGTTCTTCACCAAGGGAATGTCTTCAGTCTGCCCAACGGCACTCAGCTTCTCGTTAATCTCCACCATCCTATCCAACTTTCTCTTGAACTCTGGGTTCTCAACATCTAGCACGGCTGGGAAAATTCTAGCTGTTGTGCGGTTAGTCTGCATAAACAAAGTTTCAGATCACCAAATTAGATTTAATACCAAAACACTTAACTAACTTGAATCACTAACAAATGCTCAACAGCTGAGGGACAGTAAGGCATCACAAAATCCTCTTCAATCTCTTGGTTAGTTACCACAGTAAGTAGACTTGTACATAAGTCATCACACCCTCAGACATTAAACTAACAGGGAGATGGGTATAAATGGCAAATTAGTTGATTTTATTGTTTGGAAATGTGCAACTGCACACAGTTATGGAACTTCAGACTTACCTCAATGATGACGTGCATGTCAAATTCTTTGGTGTTCAACCCAATGCCTTCATAGAAAGCTGTTCGCTGGCAGTCGTTGAGGTACATTGTCACATACACCTACACAATGGATTCAGAGGTGTGAGAAGGGAAAACCATGAACACAAGGCCAAGGCCACAATAGTCCTGGAATACTGGTCCAGAACTCGATAATTGTGAGACATAGAATGCAAAAACAAAAACAAGCTAACTGGGTCCATAATTGTTAAGAATGAATGAAATACGAACTTATTAGAAAGGAACATTTGAGTTGACTCTTTTGCATATACAGTTCAACACAGTGTTGTAGCAGACAAGATTGATATTAGATATATAGGCTCACACGCAAATCCCAATAGGCACAACCAAATTCTTGTGTGGCAAGAGAAATTTCCTGATAATCCATGCACAGTAGAATGTTCAGACATTATAAGAAGGTTACCGAGAGGCAGAAGAATCTAGACCACAATTTAGCCTTCCAGTCATTGAGGAATTGGGGCTGTGCCTTCATCAATGCAGAAAAGAAGTCTCCATGCCTGTTCTCATCTTGGCACCAATTTTCAAAGTACTTGAAAATGGGATAGCACTGGTACTCAGGATTTTCCTTGAGATGTCTGTAGATTGTTATGTATCTCCAGTACCCAATTTTCTCAGACAAATATGTGGCATAGAAGATGAACTTTGGCTTGAAGAAAGTGTATTTCCTAGCCTTTGTCAGGAACCCCAAGTCCAATGCCAGATTGAAATCAGACAAACCCTTGTTCAAGAATCTGAAAACATCATCGTAATAACAGTACTTATATCCGCTGCAATTAATTACAGACATGCTTTGTACTGCCACAAAAACATCATCCAGATCCAAGACAAAGAGAGAATGTTTGTACATACCCAGCATGCCTAGCTTCATCCCTGGACATAAGAGAGAAAATCTCTGCTACAACTGGATTGGTTTTCTGCAACATATCAATTTTCAACATAAGAACAGTTTCTTTATTCTACTTAATTCTTTCTCTGCACAATTTACAACACATTGAAGGGAAAACTCCATATTTATTACAATGAAAATAAATGCAGAATTTTAATGCGATTATAGGACTATACCTTGAGCCGCCTTCCAAGTTCCTTGTAAAGAAGGAAGCCAGAGAACTCAGCAGTGCAAGACCTCTCCAGGAACTCAACAAAGATTTGCCTCAAAGGGCCTTGAATCTTGTCAGCAGCTTCCTTGAACTCCTTGTTCCTGACAAAGTGAGTCTGGTTGTAGTCAGTCTTGAATTCTTGCAGGAGTGCCTCAAATTCAGACTGGTTCAGGTTCTTGTTGATCTCGGCGTTGAAAAGCCTCTCCATCTCATCAAAATCGGTGGTGTAGAATCTTGGTGTCAAGAGGGTCTCTTTGATGGCAGTCTTGGCAGCTTTCTTGCTTGGCTTTGGAGTGGTTGGCTGTGCGGTAGCCGACATTTTAATGGTGGTGAACTTGGAGCATGAGATTGCTGTTCTCGGGCTGCCAAACATTGGACTGCTGCTGAATTTGGAGATGGGTTTTACAAGAGCCATCTCTGCCGCCATTTTTCCTGTTTTGTTTTGGTGCAAAGAAAGGCTCTTCAAGTGGAGTGGAGATAGAACTTTCAGAAGGGTTGAGTGAGGGACTACACAGCAAAGAGGATTCGGGATTTAAGATTGTCCGACAGGTGATTCTCAAACTCGTCCAATGAAATCTATGAGTCTGAGTGGACATCTGACACGCGGCGGAGAGCTATAGGCCTGCCTGGATTGCTTTGGAGTGCTTCGTGATAACTGACGATGCCATCCGGGCAACATTAGAGTTTGTGGCCTGCCTTCCCCTGCATTTAAGGCAGCTGTCTTCATTTTAGATTGGATAAAGTAATCCGTGCAATTCTAGTTTTAAAAATTCTTGCAATTAGACTCTTTTTAAGTTATCACAAAGTTTGGTTACATAAACTTATGTATGGTTATAAGAAAATTCAATTATATTTGTGTTCTTTTGATTCAATTATAATTAAATACAATGACATTGACTTGCCATTTTCAATGTTAAAAAATTTAACTCAATTAACAAATATTATCATTACATATAATAAAATATATTTTTTAATTTTTTAATAAATTTAATATTTTTTAATTCAATATTTTTTAAAATTATGTAATTAAAAATTTGAATTCTAATGTTCATGTACTTCATTACAAAAGTTCGAATTTGAATATTGAAACTTGTAAAAATGAGTTGATCCAATCTAATCCTACAACGAGAATGAGTCTCAAATATCGTACAACAACTCTAACCAAAAAGATGGAATTTCTTGTAATATGAAAACCCAAAAAAGCAAAAAGGAAGAAAAATAAAAAAAATTTCAACAATTACGCCCTCACAGACAGTGGCCTTCCTTGTGGATTCCTGCCTTATTTGGAACACGACATTTACAATTTGCAATGAAAAGCCTGAAAAATGAATGAACAGATGAAAGCATGTGATCAAGTTCCCCTTCCTTGGAGCAATAGCTGCAGCAACATCAATGAGCTCAGACTCTCAACATCTGTGATGGCAACTTATTTTGAAGCCGCCAGTCCCGTGCAGTTGAGGAACAAGTTACCCTTCACGTTCCGTGCAATGTGTCCGTGCCAGAGAAACTATGTTCTGTAAACAAAACCTGTCATGAAATATGTCTGTCTCAACGTGGAACAAAGAAGAAATGGACTTTAAAAATGATAACTGAACGGATCGTAAAATGTTTCCCCAGAAAGCGGAGAGCAAGTGAAAGAAAAGCAAGATGCTGACCTTTATAGTTGAAGAACTAATTCCGCGTTTTGATTCGAACTATGATCAGCACTCACTGCCTCTGCTAGGCTGTTCTCATCTCCAACAGTAGAAAGCTTGATAGAATCTCTCCTACCATCCTCAGCAATGGAGATCTCTACAGACTCTCTCACTCCAACTTCTGCACTAACTATTTGCTGAGATCCTCCACTTCCATCCCCTGCAGTAGAACCTAGTGCAGATTCTCCTGCTTCATCCCCAGCATTTGAATCTGATAGGGATTCTTCCTGTCTGTGAATTTCAATGGATACCTGCAATGGTTCTTTCACATTTTGCTCACCAGTAAAGTTCGAGTCATGTGCGGGACTTACTTCTTCCTCCATCTGTATATTATCATCTGAATCATCATCATAATCCAAATTTCGCAGAATTCCTGGAAGGGAATTATTGCCACCTTCGGCAAGCCTATTGCCCATTTCAATGTCAATTTTCTCCTTTGTTCCAACAAAATCATCCCCGAGATTTGGCATTACAGATCCAACCACGACATGTCCATCTTCCTCCACTAACGCTCGGAATTTATTCATTGAAGGTGGGATTTTGGTGAAAAAAATTTCTGTGATGTTTCTTAGCACACCTCTATTGTATGGATTATCCTTCTTATCATAATGGTAGCGGAAATTTTCATAGGTTGTCTGCATTAAGACAGGAATAGGAATATATTAGCTGGACTGTAAACCATGAAAGCTTAAATGGATTCAGCTGACTATCTTAACTACAATGAGCAGGAAGGTGGACTGAAAAATGATGACAATATTCCAATCACAAATAAAATCCATCTGAAACTCAACTTAATTTCTCCACTGTTGGCCTAACCAATAGGTCAGATGGAAAGTTTGTATGTCATTTAGTAGAAAAAGCAGGAAGAGAGATGCAGTGGAAAAAAACAGGATTTTTCATTACATTCTTCAGTACATTCATAGCAGTGAGAAAGTCACCTGGTTTGTGCAAATGAGGTACGAATGGAAAACTGTGAGGCCACCAACAAACCAGACAGCAATGAAGCAGTAGACTATGAGAAAATCGGAGACTATCTCTTTTGATACAGCTGTCCAAAAATGCCGCTTTCTATCAAGAATGTTGACCCAGGAAAACGCAAAGACAAAGATGCACAAGACGGTTGCCGTTGATATAAACATGTAGAAGAACCTGTAGTTACGCTGCAAATCAGATCATAATGCAATAACATTGTTAGATTCTAACAAAATGCATCAATGCGAAACAATATCATTTCAAGAACTTCTAACAATCGAAAACAGCTATGTACTTATTCAAAGCATGTTAAGATCACTTATAATCAACATTTGTTTTCATCCTCTCTTTTCTGATAGTAGTCCGAACCATACTTTCCATAGATAAATAAAACTGTTACATAAAATGGGAAAAAAAAAAAGAAAAATTACTCACTATTCCAATGCACTGGCCAACCCATGGACAGTGATGATCAAATCTCTGAACACAGTTGTTACAGACTGAGCAATGAGAAGTGCGGGGAGGCCGATAAAGCATACAAGTGTCGCAGTACTTGACTTTCACTGTGTGGCCATTTACCATCACTTCTTTTGTCCTAGGTAGTTTCAAATAGGGAGTTCTACCATTTAGCCATTCCATAGATGGAGTAGCCATCTCAAATGCTTCATCGGAATCTGGAGGCCTTGTATTTCTGTGCACTATTCCAGGATCTCGACTAGAGGTCAAAAAGAGAAACACTAAATCCTGCAGAAAAGTTGACTTTGGTATCAATATTTGCAGTTCATAAACAAGAAAACGCTGCAACTGTGAGCCACGGAGAGCGGGAGAGAGTATTCACACCAAACCAGCATTTAACTTCACAATGAGAAACTAATAATTCTATTATGGTTTTCAAAGCAGAACAACAGCCAGCCTTATCTGGAAGAAATACATGAGCAAATCTTTGATACCCAAAATGTTTATATATATGAAATAAAATGTGGAAGAACAGAAAGTAAAATCATTTCACATGTCATTTTTGTAAGATGCTTTTCATTCAGATGCTTGCAGAACAATGCATTTCAGTTTGATGTTACAGCAAGTGCCACTCCATTCTCGTTCCTACCTCTTTGCATTAGGTCCTCATGACACCCAAAATTTCAGACAACTTAAACATGATTATTCCATCTTTCACATTCAGTCAATTGTTGTCCTTCCTTCTTCCTTTAAGACTCTAATGTTGCAAAATGTTATTGGTACCTCGAGCCAAACAAAAGATAGACCACTTACTAATACAGTGAGGATGGAACCCACAATCAATACCGGGTACCAATGGCCAGGATGCTTGGTATGTTTGTCCACAATTTTGCAGTAGGTTCTAACACAGAAAGCAATAGCAGGGACAGCAATAAGAAACATGGATAGAAAAATTGAGGCTGCATCAGGACCAAAGATCAATCTCCCTCCACAGAAGAATCTCTGACAAACCAAAACATATAAAAAAAAAGCTTCATGAGTGCAAGACGTCATAATGGAAAAGGCCTTCAAAGTCTTATATTACAGCCTCAGATGGATGTGCCTGCATGTGCGTACCATGGGTGTGTGCATGATAAAACGAAATGAACATGCATCCTTTATTCTCAAAAAGAAAGCAATCTCAGAGGCTGTGTCACCAGACTGATAAAGTGATTGTAACAGAAGGCAGGTTTTATCAACATGATCAAAAAATTGGAGCTTTAAAAACAATCTCTAACAAAATCTGGAAACTAATCTCATCCCAGATCATGATCATACATATCACAATTTGACCAATGAAGAACTGATCCAGAGCATTGAAAGATCCAAACTTTTTTGCAATGGCACATTACACAAGACATAAAAACAACATCAAAGAAAGAAAAAAACATAGGATACGCGTATTCAAATTCCAACTAAACATGAACAAACACATAGAACAAAAGGAACGAGAGAGACTTACATTGCTGCCTTTCCAAACTTGATAAAGCCTCTTCTGTTTTTCACGAATAGTAGAAGCAGCAGCACCAGCACCAGCAACAGCAGCAGCAGAAGAAGAACCCAAGTTCGAACTCATAACTGCAAACCCAGTTCACCTCTTGCCCTCTTCCTTCTATTACATCAAACAAACGTCATCAAATCGTATTCAGACGACGACCCATTTCATTTTACATTCCAACAACGTCACTTGATAGGCCGAAATTCTTGTCTGAATGACAAACAGTATAGAGAGAGAGGTTTTGGATTCTCAGACCCAAAATTCTCTTTTTTTATTTTTAATTTAATTTTTGGTTCTGCACTGTTGCGTGAGATTATTTTTAACTGCTATTGTAATTTTTTAAATATATTTATGACTCACTTATTGAGTGATTTTCGGAAGGGAGCGGCGACGGAGACAGGGAGGCAAGACGGATAATACCAAGACAGGGATTCTGACTTTGATTTTTGATTTGTTTAGTAAATAATATTGTTCTTGTTAAACCGATAAGAACACAACTGACTGACTGATTGTATTCTCAAAAGGAAAAAACAACATAACTGACTGTTGTTTTACTGTTTCTTTCTTTGTTTGGATGTTCTGGTTTTGATGAAGACAGACCTTGCTGGCAACCGGGGCGGATGTTCCAATTTCTGTCCCGGCTTTTACGGGGGTCTCTTTTGGTTAAAATCAATCTCATAAATAATAATAATAATAATGTATTAAAGGCGGTAAAATTAAAACAAATTGGGTTTTTATAGCATCAATTTTCAACTTCTTGTTCATGGGTTACCATAAGTTAAATTAAATAAAGTGATTAATGAATTATTTAAAACGGATAATAATTAATATCTTCCAATAAAATAATTATTTTTATGCAAAAAAATAAAATAATTTATCTTTTTAATTTTAAAAATTATAATTATTGAAATAATTTTTAAAATGTATCTATTATTTTTAAATTTTTTATTTTAACTAAAAATTATGCAGCTAAATCATCTCCTTTATTAATTCAAAACAAAAGAATAATAATCTTATCAATTCTTTTAATTAATTAATCAATGCATTGAAAATTTCACTACATTGAATTTGTCTGAGTTAAAATAATAACGAAAACATTCTTTTTGCCGCGCTTTGTCTTAATTTAGTTAATAAATTTAAAATCATACCCTCATTCATTATCCACCACATGACAGGCTTTTTCTTTGCCATTCTCTTCCAAAAGTGTATTCTATTCCAATTGCCTGCTCATTCTCCAAATCTGGTTAATTTTCTTGCTGCCAAGAAACATTTTCCATATACGGAACTGGGTAGGTTTGGTTACAGCAAACATGGACGGAATGCAAAAGAAACAGGAATATCTTCCAATAAAACAACTGGCGTTTGTCAGCGCCAACAGCATCATCTTCATGGATGTACGTGGAAAGGGATTGGCATAAATCAAAGCCAGCCAGCCAGCCAGCTTATACTTTTTTCCAACTATTCATGGTACCAAACATAATGTTTTGTCTTGCATCAGAAGCTCCCAGCCTTCCTTTACACATACCATTCATCCAGCCTAAACTTTATTCTAAATATGCCGTTGTTGGAGGATATGCTTTCCAAATTATTAGAAAGCTTTCTCAAACTTCAATAATCAATCTCCTACCAAATGACACACATATTCATGTAATTTGTTGGGTTCCTTCTCTGTCAATGTTATGATATTTACTGACTGATTAACTAAATTAAAATAAGATATTTGAAATATAATTTTATTAACTTGAATTTTAATTGAGTTCAATCAATTTAATTCGATTAATTTTTGAACACGAAGACTACTAAAAGAATAAAAATATATTAAAAAAAAAGAAAAGAAAGAATAGTTTTAACCTAGAGTATAAAGCAAGAATTACACAGTGAGCTGAATTTAATTATATGACTTTTTACCGACTGTTCGATATTTAATTATTAATTTAAAAATTATTTGGTTGATAATGATTTAAAAATATCCAAACTGCTCCTAGTTTAGTAACCAGTCACTTCTAACCAAACACAGACTTTCAACATGTGTGTAACCCTGGTCCTAGTACATCTCAATCTACAACTCTAAGCCAGAGGAGAAGGAGAACATGTACAGATTGACTTCTAGAAGGAAAGCAGAAGCAAACATGAAAAAGAGTGGGATATGCAGTTAGCTACATACCTCTCTTGCTATTTTTTGTTCTAAGCCGTGCAATCCGCCAAATAACAACCCTTTTTTTTTTTTTTTTAAATTTTCGTTAACTTTTTCTCTGGAAAGAACAGCTTGGTATGTGCACAGAAAATTGAACAAAAGAATGGCTTCAATTATTTGCTATACATTAGTGTCTTACATCAACAACCTTTCATTTTTTACCTTCTGCCATCTGCAAATTGACATTTTAAGCTCGTTAGCCCATCTACATCCCGCCAGATAACACTTGAGCACTGTTTGAAACCTGCATCCAAAACAAAGAGACATGTTAAGAAATACTGCAAAAGAAACAACGATATTAATCACCAACCCAGCTTCTTGCTTTGTTGAGTTCAATTGTACTTGGTTACATTTAGTTATCCAAAGTTTACTTAGCACATATACATTGTCAAGTTATAAAATTTCATCAGAATAGTTTTGAATAGGTATAAAATCTCGGTGTCATTCATCGTATTTCATTTACTTCATGTATCAGCATCACAGTGAGAAGCCTGATGAAAACTACTGTGTCCTTCATGAGTTTCAGAGGGCTGCATATTATATCACTGGCGTGAAGCAAACAAGAGAGACAAACCCTTACATTTGATCTGCGTGCAGCCTGATGACAGCTACTGTTTCCTTGTATCTTCAGTCACATTGCCTCCAGGAACAGAGGCCTGCTTTGAATTTCTCGGTACTTGACCAGCAGGAAGGAAAAATGGGTCAAACGCAGAACCTTCTTTTCCCCACTTCGTCTTCAAACTATCATCAGGACCATCGTATTCCAAGTTCTGCAAAATACTTGGGAGTTTCCTGCCGACATCCTTCCCCTTAACCCCCATTTCTATGTCAAATTGCTCTTTTGAGCCTACAAGACTTCCATTAAGTCCTCTGCTGCTGGTTACTGACTCATCGTCCTCCAACACCATTTCTCTGAAATTGATTCTTGATGGTGGGATCTTGGAGAAGAATACTTCCTTGAAGTTATACAATACCCCTTTGCTGAAGGGGTTTTTCTTCTTATCGTAGCGGTAGCGGAAATTCTCATATGTGGTCTGTTAGAAAAAAAGTTCAGCACAGATAAAAAAAATAGATCCAATTATGACAAACCAAGGATAAATTTGCACTACTGGCTAACAATGTGACAAAAATTTTTAGCTTATGGGTGTAGTAGCATTTCAGATCACAAAATCATGCATGCTTTCAAGCAGAAGGCAGACGACAGATGCTTGTATCAGCTTAAAAAAATCATTAAAATGTTATGCATCTGATACTCTGAAAGCTTGATCACATCTCCAGCTCGAGGAATTGGAAATTTAGATGAATGGCCATTCAAGGATCCTTGAATGTACTGTACGAAGCAAAATGAAGATCCCAAAGTCCTTTCATGTGTTCATAGTCATACCCTAGAATACTGTATATTAGTAGTTTCTGTTTGGATGCTGAGAAAATGTAGCCATTGAAAAAGAAATTTATTGATATTGAACAGTGAATAGAGCAAGAAGGTCACCTGGTTGGTGCAGATGAGGTAGAAATGGAAAAGCGTAAGTCCACCAACAAACCAAACGGCAATGAAGCAGTATGTAATTAGAACAACTGACAGAATGTCACGTGACATAATGCTCCACAAGTGTCCCTCTTCTCGCAGAATGTTGAGCCAAGAAAAGGCAAAGACGTATATGCACAGCGAGGTTGATGTTGATATAAAACATATGAAAAATGGATAGTTGCGCTGCAACCAAACCAACATGAAAGAAATTAATCTTTGTATAAAAACACTCTTTAAAAACAGGAAGATTGTCAGCAGAATTATACACGGTTTTCTCACTCGAGTCTAGCAAAATATGCAATCACTAAAGAAATGGCTTGAAGCAATTCATGATACAGCCTGAGAATGGGATGAACAGTATTTGTCTAATAACAACAATTTGGGAGATTTCCTCGAGCCTGGGGAAATGCAAAACCTTTCTTCCAATGTACCCGTTATTTTTGGCCTTTGAAAAGAATAATAGAGTTTGCCTAACTTGACTAAAGGTCTATTTAGAAAACTGCGGGTGCTGGTTACTAGTGCTGGTTACTGTTTAAATAATAATTTTTTAAGTTAAAAAGTGAAAGTTATGATATGAAATTACTGTTAAGAATATAAAATTTAAAAAAAAAAAAATTTTGTCAAAACACTGTTCCCACACGCGCACTGTAGCTCGCGAAACTCCCAGACAGGCTCTAATACATAAACAACATGGAGCTCAACTACGAAGATAGTGACTTACTAATGCAATGCACTGACCCACCCATGGACAGTGGTGATCAAACTTCTGTACGCAATTGTTGCAGATGGAGCAATGAGAGGCTCGTGGTGGACGATATAACAGGCAAGTGTCACAAAACTTCACCTTAACAACATGACCATTGACCTTTACATCCTTAATACGGGGTATTTTCAAGCTGGCATCTTTGCTATTGACCCACTCCATAGATGGGGTATTGACGTCAACTTCTTCGTCTGATTCAGGCGGCTGTGAGTTCCTAGGGATTATTCCAGGATCTCTAGTTGAAGTCAAGAGGAGAAATGTAAAATCCTGCACAAACGTTCCATATGTCAGATTAACAGCATTCGCTGAACAAGTTCCCATGTACTTGGAGAAAATCCAGTTCACCAACCATAATGATGAGGACCACTGCTCCAATTAGCACTGGAAGGTTGTGATGTGGGTCGGTGTTGATTATCGACATCATCTTTATGCAGAATGCTACTGCAGGACCTCCTATTAGAAATGTGGTCAAGAATAGTGATGCTGCATCAGGACCAAGGACTGCTCTCCCACCACAAATAAATTTCTGACATCCCATGAAAGAAGCGCCATAAGTGCAAGTAAATAAAATGAATACTTGCAACTGCATTTTCTCTAAATCAGCAACCACTTAATGCACAGATGCTCAATCATTTGATGAACAATTAGATGATAAAACTCTCATTCATGTTTTCATACGAAATCTTGAAATGAACATAATGTATGATCAAACAAGAATGTCTGTGAAGCAGATGACAAAACTCCCATTCATGTTTTCATACGAAATCTTGAAATGAACATAATGTATGATCAAGAAAGAATGTCTGTGAAGCATTCTGCTGACATCTAAAAAAAATGAAACATATAACGAAAACCCAACA
>STGP01003997.1:5620-15641 GCA_004918865.1 Caryocar brasiliense | reverse complement strand
TTCACAGGTTGAAATTTCAAGACCGGAAATTCATCGCAAAATTAAACCACTATGGCTGCTATAAGAGATTAACATGATAAGGAAGGATGTTCACAAGCGTGTGAGCAAGGTTTTTGTTAACTATGTAAAATCTCGAAGTCACTCGACGTATGACTCAAGTTTGCTTAGCAACTTAAACAAATACATCACTTAGATTTGATCAGTTAAACAAATCACCAATCACTCTATAAGTTAAGCAAATCTGTCCTGAAAACGAAACCTGAATTGGCAAGCTCCTTAAGCAACTTCCACGACTCAGTCTCTCGCCAATCTTGAACCAGCCCTTTATCCTGCAGCTCCTGAAGAACATCTCTCAGCTCCCTCTGAAAATGGCCAAACAAGGTGGGATAATGTGTGCAGGCCTTCAAGCAAATGGCCTCCAAACCCAGAGGCATAGGCACTGCATTAATGTAAGGCTGTGCCCGCATCACAAATGTCAAGCCAGGCCCCATCCTCTGCCTCATCTCCAAGAACTCTCCTTGCATCTCTGCAGCAACAAAATCACCAGCCATTACCTTCATGGCTTGGGATATCCACTTCACGACAATCTTGCCAAGATCTTTCCTTCCTAATGGATCCCCATTCTGATACAAACCCTTGACATTCACCTTCTTGGCCTTCTTCTCTTGTACTACAACTTTCTCACTACCACTTGTCCCTATTGAACTAGGATTGCTCGCAGTGCTTGTTTTGGTGATAACAATGTTCTTGCTTCTACTTGTTCTTCTCTTTTTAGGACTAGTTCTTGGCTTGGTACGGCCATTACTATTACTATTTATTATAAATGGAGATGATGGACATTGGAATCTTTGTAATTTGGTGAAAGAAGGCAACTGGGATTGAAGTGAAGGAGGCAGGCTCAAAGACAGGCAACAAGGTAACCGCTTTAACAGAAAGGTTGCTTCCATATTAGCTGGAACCAATCCTTTTGCTGCCTTTCCAACAAAACATGAAAAAACATCCTCAAAATGTTACCATGTTTTAACTAAATGCAACAAGAGACGCAACTAGAACACAGAACTTCCATCTGGGTATGTTTATACACTGGTAATGCTTCTTATGGCAAGAAGAGGAGAGGCTCTCGTTGAACAAAAGAACCCAAGATTTCTGTTTTTTCTGATCTGGGTCTTAGTTTTTATTTTTCTTTTATTTTTGTGGCAGGTTTTTTAGAGGCTGTTGAAGTAGAGGAAGGTCGTTATCCAGTGAAAGTGCAGGAGAGAAGTAGGGCAGAGGAGATCAACAGGTTGGCGACTGGCTGGCTGATTGTGATTCTTTGGCAGGTGACTAACGTGTTCTTTTACTTTTCTATCCTTTCTCTCTCGCATGTTTTTGTTCATTTTAATATTGTGTGGTGGATTGGGAAGTTGAGAATTTTCGCCCACCTAAGGGCTAGACGTGGCGCAAGTTTCATCCAAGAAATGTGTGGACATGTGAAAGTGCCAAAGCTCATGAGTTTCAAACCTTCTTTTTGTGAAGGTGGTGATTCACGTGCACATGTCTTTTTCTTGCCTTTTTGTTGATTGAAAGGAATGGGATATTTTCATGAATGATCGTAGACAAGGCAGGCCTTATTTACTGTTTGAAAACGCGACTGTTGCTGAAGATATCGGCCTTCCTTCTAAGCCGGAGCGAATAACAAATATCTTTTGAACATAAGTTTAACGTTAAAAATTGTGACATGCTTTGGTCTGGCCGCTGAAACAGACCTACGTTAAACATTTAACAGACAGAAAATACCCACTTCAGAATTCATTACTAAAGGCCGACAACCTTGTACAAACAGAAAAAACAGCAGCTGAGTGAAAACATTGGAGCAGAAGAACCATACCACCATGAAACTGTTTGATGCACACTGTCACCTCCAAGACCCAAGAATCCTTAACAAGGCTCCCCGACTAATCTCCACTGCCCTTGAAACTGGGATAGTCCGTTCTGCTGTCAATGGAGTCTGTGAGGTACATACCCTTCTTATTTTCATGTGTCATCCGTAAATTTTCCATTTCATTTTTGTTTTCGACAGTATAAGATATGTGGGTTAATTTCTTTGTTGTTGGTGGTGTAGAAAGATTGGCACTGGGTCAAAGATATGGGTGAAAATTACCCTTTTGTGATCCCTAGCTTTGGTCTCCATCCAAAGCGTGATTATTCATTCTTGCTGCATCCGTGTACATCATTATCATTCCATTCTAGTAAGTAGCCATGATTGCCTCATTTGTTTCCATTTTGGACATTTGACATACACTTCTATACCGATTCTAGCTCACTTATACACTGATTCTAGCTCATTAGTTATTTCGGCGGTTGTTGCCAAGTTTTACTCTGATAATTGCTTATTGATCTTTCGTAACGTGTACCAATCTCTGATTACATGATTTCTCGCTATTATTGAAATCCTCGGAAGCATGGGGCATTTTCCTGCTGGCTTTATTCTTCATTCTTACCTATGTTCTGCTGAGATGGTTCCTGAATCTACCAAGCTCGGTGCTTACTTTTCAGTCTCTGGGTTTCTTATGTCCAAGAAAATGCAGAAGGCAAAAAAATTGCTGAAGGCGGTTAGTCTATCAATTCCAGTATTTACATGTCTTAGAAAATTCTACTTTTATCCCCGTACATTTTGTAGGTATCTTCTGATAGAATTCTGTTGGAAACCGATGCCCCAGATGCCCTGCCAAATTTGGAGTCGGGTCCTCTGTTTTCAGTCGGCAGCGATGATTCTATGCCACACAGGATTCATGTGCAAGCAGAAAGTTCTGCTTCTACTGGTGGCAATCTCTCTAATAATCATTCCCAGGCTTCAAAAGATGCATCAAGACTGCCAAATGAAAGACTCAATCATCCAGCAAATATTCATAATGCATGTCTTTTTTTTTTTTTTGCTTGAAAATTTATGGAATGTCTTTTCAATTTGAACTTATTCTTCACAAGAACACTAAGAACAGTGGGTGAATTTATCACTATGTGATATCAATAATTTCTTGCTGCTTGGATGTGGCATTACATCATCTTGTCCTGTTTCATTTCCTAGAGACTGTCATTGGTACTCATCTTTCGTTGAAACTGACGGTTCAGTGAATAACTTTCATGGACACATTTTAGAGTGTTACCACATACCCTTCCTGTTGCCTGTACCACAGTAAATTATGCTTGATAAAAAGTTTTTTTGGCTGAAAATAAAGTTGTTCTCCACTTTGTAGTGATTCAAACATATTGTACGTATAAAATTCTTAGACAGGCAAGTTCTAATGAGAGCTTGCCTTTTACTTTTGAGATTATTTTCTGCTTGCTTTTTTTTCATTTTCTTTTTAGTTTTCTTAGGTATATATGGTCCATGTTTCTACCAAACTGTCATGTCTTTCATGTATCATAACTTGAACTGTATGTGCTTTGGGGGCATTGTGGTCATGCAAATATTTATGCTATATTGATAACTCTTGCAGGTACTCATTGCTAGACGTATCCAAAGAAGAACTTGCAGAATTGAGCTATGAAAATGCAGTTCGCCGATTCTCTTATGAATGTTCGAAAGTATTATAGGATATAGCTGCATCCCTCTGTCATATGCAAAGATGTCGGCTTTTTCTGGTGGAGGGGAAGGGGAGAATATCTCAATTTACAAGAGAAACTCTAAAAGGTGTGTGATTGAAGCAGTTAGAAAGGACTCATTCCATGCTCATTGCTATTTGAAATGCTGCAATTTTCCAAGAATGTAGTAATGACTGTCGTTGTGGGTTTGAAAGCAGGATTGGGAAGCTACTAGACCAGGCAATGGCCAGAGAACTCCTAATAACTTCTCAAGGCTATTCCAAGGAAGTGCAGTATGATATTGAGTGCATGAGGAGAATTTGAAGCATTTCTATGGCAACTATACTAGTTCTGATATCATGGGCTAATATCAGTAGCTTAACTCATTGAAGAATTCTTGATGGAGGTTGCGAGTGACATTAATTTGAAGATCAGCATGTTTGTTACCGTAGCAGAGATGTCAATGGCATCATCATTAGGAACACATAGAAACTCTGATGGGATATACAGAGCTATTGACATTTACTTGGACAAGCATGGATACCTGACAGCAATGGAAAGACAGGATGTATGCAGGATGTTGGACTGCTGAAATATGCCACATGAATCTTGTGAACTTGCAGCAAAGAATGAAAGATTGCCAGTGAGGTTTAAAGTCCAAATGTTGTTTGTGGCATAGTTGCAGATCACAAAGGAGTGCAGGCATTGGCTGATAAATTAAGAAGCAAAGAAGTAGAAGAGGAAGGGAATCAGTTGAAGGTTGGATTTGATGAGGAAGAGGTAAGGAATGAAATGGAGAAAATGAGCATCAAAGTGATGGAGCATGAAAGGAAGTGCTGCACCGTGAGAAAAGAAATTGAGAATAGCTGCACCAATCACAAGATGAAAAAAGGGAAGGCTAGAATGTGGGCGGAAATGAAGAGAAAGTTCAGATGCATCAATAGCATGGGCAATTGTAACTGCCAAGTCAAGAGGAAGAAGGAGCATCCGAATATTGATCAGGATATGTAGATTGGACTTTGTTGCTTCCCTCTTTTATTTCTCCGTTTGTCTTTTACTTCTCTTATGTTTCTGCTACTGTTTTCCCTGGCATAGATTCTGTCTCCTTGTTTAGTTTGGTCTGGTCTCTCTGGAGAAGATTGTTCGACGAGAGACCTTCAACTGACGAATTTCTTTGGCTGTGGCTAGACTTTTATCTCCTCTTATCTGATGCTGTAAATTTTTGTCCGGTGTTTTTTGACCTAGATGTGCAAAGCTCATAGTTTTCATGGTGGGTCCTGGGATTCATCTTTTTTACTAACATCAACCTTTCACTTCACAAACAAGAACAAATAAAAAATAATTACACACCAGAGAAAACATCTTTTCTCTTCCCATTTTTGACGCTGTCATCACATCAAATGCACAATTCTTGCATATAAAAGACTTGATGTCAGAATTGATACAACTTACTATCTAACGGGTGTCTGTCTGCCACTTTTTCTGTTGTCACTGCATATCTAGCTCTTATAGCTTGTGATTTTCCCCCCAATCAGATTTCATTTCGAATGTTCCACAGAGCTTTCCGGCATGTATTAGACCGTGATCTCTCCCTTCCATTGTCTGTAAAATGTCCTCTTCCTCAATCAAAACCCAATCAATGGCATTGGAGTATAAAGGATCCAATCATATTTGTCGCTTTTGCTCATACACGCACGTATATCAGGATGAGACCGAGAGGGTTAATGGCCTTTCACTTTCTCTGGAATTATACGAATTATATTCTCCCTCATCTGATTTAGTGCTTGAATTGCTGCTACATTCTTGTTCACCATCCGAATGCTCTGCATCATCTCCTTCTTGATCACCGCTAGCACTGCCATTTTTCTCATTATTATCTATCACCACAACACCCCCGAAACGTACGTGGCGTCCACCATCAGGAGAATGTTCCATGGACTCACCAGATAAGGGCTCTATCGGTGCATCAGTTGCATCAGCTTCTGCATCAGCGCAACGTGAACCTGTAAGAGATTTTCGCGATTCAGAACACGTGTCCCTTGGCTTAATGCAGGTGTAAATATACGTGAAAAGCCAGAACAACCAGGGGACGGCTGTGAGCAACAGTCCCGCATGGGGGTACCAAGGTTTTACGTCGTTGGGCGAGAGCAGAAGGTAAAGGCCAAGAAAAACTCCACCACCAGCGATGCAGCAGAAGAACAAGGCCGAGACTACATAGATTCTGGGATCCCCCTTCCTTTCATTAGTCACGGAAGGTGGGGTTTGTTGCATGGTGCTGGTGGTGGAGGTGATATTGTGAGTCCTTGTTTTGTTTTGTTTTCTTGGACAGACGGGTTTGATGGTGGCGGTGATGGTGTTGGTGGTGGATGGGAACGATGGTGAAGCCCATCAAAGGTGGAAAGGTTCAAAACAGGAACAAATAAGAGCACTGAAAACGGGGGATTCTGTTGATAGGTATTACAGTTAGCGGGAACGATGTAGACGCTTATCCGACACGGCATTCGCTAAACAGAATATGTTTGCGTGGCCAAGATTTTGGTTTGGACAATTGATGAAACTGTAATCGGTGTCGGTTAGGACCTGGAAAGAGGTTAAAATTAGTAAAGACATTTTTTTAAAATTAAGAATCCCTTATATACAAATAAAATACAAATGGCAACATCAAATGACATAAATCGATGTACTTCAAAATTAATTTCAATTTGAACCAGTTGGATAGCTGACATCGGTTAGTGAGTTAATTGTGCCAGTGACCGCTAACGTGCCAATCAGCATCTTGGTCATGTATATTAAGAATGTACCTTAACAAATTCCCTTAAAATACGTTTTAACTCGTATCGTGATCCATATTGAAGCTGTACTTTATTTAAATAGAAGATTCCCATTCACATGAAGCTCCAAATATATGGCAACATCTTGGGAGGTTGAGTAAATCATATTGAAGCTGATACTTTATTTGAATAGAAGATTCTCATTCACATCAAGCTCCAAGGATCAACATATGGCAACGTCTTGGGACGTCACTTTCAAACAGCAGTATTTGGCTATTTGCAGCGTGACTACAATGGGGAGATAGTGGTAGTCAGGCATTCGGCACCATCATTCCCCCACTAAATCTTTGGTTTTGACAGCAATGCAGTGTACATAATCATCCCTACAACCAACAAAGATCCTGCCACCAATCATCACGGGTGAAGAGAATATTTCTCCTGGGAGCTTGAACCTTGCAAGCTCTTGAACCACGTCTCCACTTGGTTCATTTGTCTTCCCGACAACATCCATGTTGGTACGAAGTAAAATCATTATCCCAGAGCTGGTGCATACACAAATCACCCTGGAAATATCAAGAACAACAGCATCACATAATAACCTATATCTGAATATCCTGCAAGTTAGACTGTTAAGAGTCATTCCTTTACCTGTCTGACAACAGGTGGCACGGATCAGACACAAGCTGCAAGTGCTCATCAACATAAGCAGAAGCAACTATTGGATCTCCAACATCATACTTCCAGAGTAAATCTCCTCTCTCCTATCATCATGCCCAAGTATCATTAAGTCAAAATGAAAGGAAATCAATTATGTAAAACATAAGCGAAAGCATTGTGTGGTTATGTCTAAATTGTCAACTGGCTATAAACATACTCTAAAGCAAATTCTAGCACAAGAGCTTCCAGATAGTTTTAAACTGGATAAACAAACAGATGGTTTCTCTTGCGGTAAGCGAGCTAGAACCTATCAATAAGAAACTTAATATCCACGAGAGTGGGCCCCTTTAATTCTGACTGTTTACACTTTGTTTCATCATTCTGATTGTTGTGTCAGCCTAAGTGCTGGATACGAATGCAGCAATGCATTTCAAATTGACAAATGACAAATTTTGGCATAACATGTTTTCACATATGGGCCATGTCGTGCAAGTAACACCAGATATACAGAGATGGAAAATTACATAATCAGAATGACCAAAAGAGATTAGAAAAAGAAACTTGGAAGACAACATTATGTAAACAAATAGCCCATCAACAGAGATTAAATTCTTTATGTTGGGCAATTGTTTAACCATGATCATGGATAGTAGAGCTTACCATTTCAAATGAATAAATGATCCCATCTCTTGAACATATTAGCACCTGTCGAATTAGAGAAGTTCAGAAAAATTTATAACAACTGCATTTATTGCAATGCCTATACCCACATCGCATTTCATGACTAACCGTATAGGACATAAATCCAATAAAAAAAAAAAGTCAAACAGTGTATGACCATAATTATCCTTGTGTGGATGTTAGTAACACAAAAATATGCAAACAACAAGCACATGTAGTCATTTCCAGTACTTTAAATGGTGGGCTTCTATTTTTATTATTTCATTTTGACAGTTAAGAGCATGTAGTAGCACTAAGGTTATGCTCATGCAGGTATAATTCACAAAGAACAAGTTCCTTCGACATTTTGACTATTGATTGTGATTTTGGCAAACGGGCGTGGATACTGTCTTCTGTGATTTGATTCATTACAGCCATAATCCCTTTCTAGTGAGATGAAAACTTTGATAACTTCTACACCTTGAAACTCTAATCTGTAAGCTTGCTACCCTTGATTTTTTGTTAACTTGCCTTTTTTTTTCACTGCATATTCATTTTTTGTCTTCTTTCTTCTGTTCAATTATTTTCCCCATAACATTTTTAACCCAAAAGGACCTGAATATTAATGTCAACCACCTTTAATTCAAAATCCTCCAACCCAGGACCCCAAATTGAACTCCAAAAATTATGAACTTCTGAAATTCAGAGTTAAATATGTATCAGCACACTTTAACCCTTAACTTAGAATCTTCAAACTCAAATTCCCTGTCCCAGAAAAAAATAAATGAAACCTCAACTTCTCTTCATTCTATAACGCAACTCTGAGCCAGATCACTCCTTTCCTATTAGAATTTCTTTTTTGTGATACAATGCCCCAAAAATATTACATTTTGGTACTGCAGTAAGAATTTTCTTACTAAGCAGGTCCAAGCAGGATCATCTACACTAGGCCTAACAATTTCATGAAAGTTTTAAGTTCCCACTATAGAAACAAACTCAAGACCTCAAATTGAAGAGCAAAAGCTCCTTGTCATCTGAGACAAAATCTGCTGCTGCCTCAGACACATTAATCCGAGAAAAAAACTTTGGCTTCTACACTTGCATGATAGACAAATAAAAACATAAATGCAAACAAGATTGTGCTAATCCAAAAAAGAAAGAACTCATTCTGCTTAGATTTTAAAATCTGAATGCTTCACCTGAGAAGGAAGTGTATGAGTTGTACAGGCTCCAGCAAACACAGGACCACCAGTTCTACGCTGAATAAGAATATTATTTTCAGGAAAATCCAAAACTATAAGAAGTACAGCAAGGAAAATGATATGAAGGAAAAAGCCTATATCCCATGTTTCGATCCAATAAAACAATAGATTAATTCAAGTTTATCTCTAAACAAAATAATTTTAGCAATTAATGGTCAATACATTTAAAATTTTGATTGTACTAATACTTCAACTCAGCTAAACATCAATTCCAAACTAGCTGGGGTCAATTATAAAGATCCTCCATCGGTTAAACTGCATTGTGATGCTAAATAATCTTTCATTTGAACCTACATTCCTTTTTTCAATCTTTATGCCTGTCTCTTCAACACTTGATGCAAAACAGATACGACTAGGAGAGGGTGTTAGGAATGTGTAGATATTATGCACTATGACAAATTCATACCCTCCAAATGATGGATCCACTGTTATCCAACATGATAATGCTTCCATCCACTAAACAACATATAACTGTACCAAAAACAAACAGTACAATGGACATACATCAGTAAATTCACCAAGGATTAGAATATCAACCACATAAGCAAACAAATCTGAGAGTCATATACCATATGCACTTTGAATACTAACGGATGGTGACCCAAATACAGGAACCTCCAGCTCACGTTGCCATAAAATACAAAAAGGAAAGGCCTGCATTTTCAGGGGGAAAAAACAATAAATAAAGAATAAAAATCTAATACATAAAAAACAAGTCAGAATTGTTGACCGTGCAGGTACAGTTCAGTTTCTCAGAGGAAGATGAAGGCTCAGATTGATGGTAGAATCAATGACAATAAAAGATCAGTGCTTTTAATCAAATACCACAACTCATGGTCATAGGATACAGGAATATTTTTATGCTATATATGAAGAGAAGACGTTGAAGGATTCAATTTAATCATTAATAACAAGTTTCAAAGCCAATCTCCAGAATAATGATAGAAACATGCAGGCCAACTATGCTACAAAAGAATGGCTTGGGTGTAGGCTTTTGATCCACTGAATCTAGGTATTATGTTAAACATAGAGATAGAGAAGTAAAATCTAGCCACAGAAAAGCTTAAAAAATGTACAAGTGGAATGCAGCAAGAACAACCTTAGATAAAA
>STGP01003960.1:0-11171 GCA_004918865.1 Caryocar brasiliense | reverse complement strand
TTATTTTTCTTTCGTGCAGCTCAATATGCTTCCTATATAACTTTAATAATAATTTTATATCATAATTTTTATTTTTTAAATAATAACCAGTACTAATAACCAGTATTAACAGCTATTCAAACAACATTCTATTATGGTTCTTTTTTTTTCTTGTTATTTATTTATTTTGGAGGGGGGGAAGGGGAGAAAAATTTTCCATCATTTCTGGCCAAGCTAAACATCAGATGATAATCAAAAGGCAAACGTTAAGTCTGCATCATCTGCATCATGTTCTGTGATTGTGGGTTCCAAAAGATCTTTGGTTCTTACGATGTTTAATATTTTCTTTCTGTGGAATTAAGAGAAGTGTTCATGTAGAAACAAGTCATACATATATACTTATATCCAATAGAACAAGCCATTGTAAATGGTGAGTTTGCATAAATTTCACAAGTAAAATGTGAATTTTTGGTTGTTCCGCGCAATGAATGCAAACAACTAGCCATTTAAACAACAACTCATGGAGGAGCATTACTAATCAATCATATGTAAAAAGTTTCGTCGGATGATAATTCTGTCTCGTCTTGCCCCTCCATAGATGATGATTCTGAAGGATTTTTGCTGTGCTCCTCATCAACCGCAATGAAGCTTGTCCAAGGAGCAGGAATATGGGCATCAGATCCTGGAAACAGTGTTGTAAAGAGGTGTTGTTTCTAATTGTCGGATAATTATTTCTATCAGATATAAAATATATTATCATAAAATGATGATAAATTAATTTTTTAATTTTAAAGAGAATTATAAATTTTTGAGATTCTATCTTTCACTTGTATAAAAAGTATCTCTCTCCCATATATTTTAACAATAATAACAAATAAAAAAAATATAAAAAGAATTATTGAATAAAGTTTAATAGTAATAATTTTCAAGAGAATTGTTAAATAAATTTTTAAAATTTAGAAAACAAACATTGATAAGATATTAATTACTTTCTCTTGACAAATTGTAAAAAAATATTTGTTCATAATTTAAGTTAAGATTAAAACGATTCGTAAATCTTTAAATACAGGCCACTTACGATGTTGGTTATTCTGTCATGTAAATTATTTCTATTATTTACAACTTGTAGTGGTATTAAAATTGATGGGCCTTATTTTCCTAGGTAAAATTTTTTTTTAAAGATTAATAATTTTTTTGATCAAATTAATAATATGCTAGAAATTGATAGAAATTAAGATTTTATAATTCTATTAATTTTGTGCAATTAAATGCATAAATTGGAAGAGTGTCTATCACCTCTATTGTAAAAAATAACAAAACTTTTATCAATAGACTGTGCTTGATGTGAGGAATCCACCAGTGGCATTGGTGTCACTAGACGCTGCTTAAACAGCAATGAGTGGAATCCGCTGGGGAGCATGAGAAATTGGATGATTTTTTATTAGAAAACCAAAAACTAGAGAAGTTCTGTCAGGGACGCACGTGTTTGTTGCACCCTCTGCCTTCCAGACGTTGGTGATGGCCTTGATCAACAATAAGAAGAGTTACGATTCATTTGCCGTAGACCCTCTGATCAATGAATCGCAAGAGATTGACGGAGAACTCTATGCTCCCGGTGTGATTTCGTCATTAATCTCATTTATCAATGATGGAACCGTAGCGTCATTGATGACGTTTGTCGTCATTGCTTGAAACTCGAGTGATGAGGCCATTAGAAGGGGATGGGTTTTTTATCGAACATATGCCGCGCTACCTTCAAATGTAAAGAGGCAGAGGAGAGAACCATGTAACGGCACCTCGAAGAGGCACAGATTTGCCGCGCTACTGCAATGCTTGTTGCTGTAGTATAGCTCGACTACGAGCCCACCCATTCGAGGTAATAAGTTCGCCATCTTCGTCGTTTCCTTCTGTGACATTCTTTACTGGCTCTGTAAATGGTAGGCTTATCACTGACCATTTTTGGCAAAAAGAGTACATTTGGAGGATATGCTCAGAATATTTTAAAGAAATATATCTATATTAAAAAGAAAAAGGGTAAAATGGTCCGAATTGGGTAAAAGGCCAAAGGGCCCATTAGCCATTGGACCATCTTTGGTCCATCAAAATATCTCCAAATCTAATTTTAAGGTATGGTTCATCAATTAAATTTTAAAGCTCAATGACTTTTTTAAATAGTTGATTGATATATGTTATGATTTGTGTGTATGTTATATATTTATTTTGTAATATTAAATAATTTATTTATTTAATTATGATAATAGTCATAATTCTTAGTAAATTAATTATCTATGGCAAGCATTGATTAATTGAATATAACATGCATATATTTATTTTGATACTAATAATTATTAATTATGTAAAGATGATTTTTGAAGATGTGTTTGTCAAATTAACAAGAGATTTGTTCTTTCAAGAAAAACTCTATAGGAAATTTATTTTTCTTAAAAGTGTAGATCTTTTAAATATGGAAATTAATTTAGAAAATTAATTTTTTGTTCTTATATCATAGCTAATGATTACTATCTAAGCCAAAATTCTTAACCTTGTGATATAAGCAAAAATTTATGATTGAAATTGATTTAAAAGAATTGAAAACTGTGTCTAATGCCCATCATTTACTTGATCATATATAGGAAAAGATAATATTCAAAAACACAGTAGGTTGATTTAACCAAAGGCGAAAAACTTGATAGCAAAAAATATGATCTTTGATAGAAGAAGATTATGTATCTCCTTAATAAGTTAGAGGTTTTAGAAACCTTGACCGTTGTTATTATTCAACTTGAGGAAGGTACAAGTGTCTAATATTATCATGACAAGGAGGCCTATGATAATTAGGTTAATTGGTGTATATTTTGTGCCATATTTAAGGTCATTTTGCATATTTTTATTAGTTGTTATGTATGATTTTGTGTGTTTTTATTAGCTTTTAGTTAAAATTCCTGTTATAATGGTTGATTTACAAGTTTTATCTTATTTAGACTATTTTAATATCAAATCAATAGCGTTTGGAAAGCATGAGATTTCTAATTATTCCCTTACTTAAAATTATAAGACTTAATTAATGAAGGGGTAATTTTATCCAAATAAAAATAGATAATCTCCTTACTTTACTATGTAAGAAGACCCTCCCCATCATTTAAAGGCATAAATATCAGACCTCCCACTTTAAAAAGAAAAAAGAATTTCGTGCTCCCTTTGCCCTTTCTAGCTTTCTTGAATTCTTTCCCAAAATTACCAAAACTACACTAAGAACCTAGCTTCAATTAGTGTTTCTTGACCAAGAAATACTCTCCCACCTTAAAGAAACCCAAGATAACTTTAAAGATAGCCCTTAAACACATGCTAGAGTAGATTTCTAAAGTTTAGGATTCTGATCTTGCAATCTTAGGAGGTAAAGTAAGTGTTAATGCTAATTTCTTTTTGTTTTCATACGAAACTATACCATATTGCATCTTTTGCTTTGTTGAAAAGGATTAATCATGTCTAATATGTTTTTTTATGATTGTATTCATGTTTAAGAAGGTGTTTTACATAATAAAAATAGAATAACTACTGGTTATGGTTAGCTTAGATAGGTTAACAGAGCTAAACAATGATTACGCATGTTTTTTGAATAAAATTCATAATTAATTATAAAATAAATATTAAGCATGTCTAAAATTGATCTAAAATTGTTCTCAATGCTTAATTTTAGGGTTAGGATGAAGTAATTTTGATTTAGGAAGAAAATTGAACGAATTAGGGTTAAAAAACTCGAAGCAATGCATTTGTCATGCCCTGTGCTGGAAATAGAGCATACAAAAGTAGTAAGTCACTTGCTATTAAACGTAGAGGTTGAGACAAACATAGTGGATACTTGGTTTGTAAGTGGGTCAAATAGGTAATGCCTAGATGATGATCAAATGGTATGTTTACTTTATGTCATTGATCATCATCTAATATTATAATGGTGCATATAGTCCTCAGACCTAAGATTACATGTTATCTCAATGTTTGTTATTGTTTACGTATTTGTACTTATTACGTACAGGCATTCAACTTTTGATGGCACTAGTTGCTTATACATGAAGGTACGTAATTATTAAGATATGATTCACTACTTTGAAGTAAATAGGGTTAAAGTACTATAACTTTTAATTATTCTTAATGAGAAAATCCTTGGCCAGGAGAATAGATTTAAACAGAAAAGTGTTTATGGTTTAAGTCATTAAAATCAAGAACGAGATTGGATAAAGTCATATGATTTTGTCTTAAGGGATTTACCTTAAGGGATTTTGCCTTAAGGGATTTGCCTTAAGGGATTTTGCCTTAAGGGATTTGACATTTATCATAACCCTGGCACGTTAATTATGATCTTGGTTCGTATAAATTTAATTAATAGTCTTATACATTCAGTGCTATTTAGGTAGTCATTACATATAGTGCTGGATGTTAATTATGACTTACGAGAACTATAGGTAAATTGAAAATTTTACCCTAGGTGCGGAACGGCATTTCCAATGATGTCAAATAGGCACTAACATCATAATCTTATTACCATTTAATAGTGAACATAATAAGTCACACCATATGGACTTGTCTCAATCATTGATCAAATTAATTATATTTTAATTCATTTAATTGATAATTAATTTGAGAATTTTACTCGTAATTAAGTTTGCAAAGTTCCTAGCATTTCCTGAAGTCAAATTCGAAATTTGGGTGAAGCCATATAATGAGTATTTATTGGAGATATCAATACTAGAGACATTATATGACAAATAGGTTTGACTTGAAATTCTCGGTAAAGGAAGGTCCAAGTCAAAGCAATTTTAGCTTGAATGCTATTTTATTATGACGGGCTTATTTTATAAGCCAAGACTCTTATAGAACATTAATGAACTAATTGAATAGTATATATTAACAGGTTAAGTCCATTAATGAAAGTCAAAAGGTGGCTTTGGACCAAACCCAAAAGGAAGCATATTGAGTTGGACTTTTTAGGCCAATCCAAGAGCCCAAGGCCTTGAGGGCCCTAAGGTTGTCTTATAATCAGCTTAGGACAGATAAGAAGACACATTTTGCTAATTAGAATAGCTGCTCATTGGTTTTCTTATTTAGAAAAGACAAAACCCGTAACAGCACAAAATAGCCACAAAAACTGCATCAATTGATCACTAAAAAGTGATATTTTTCACCTGAAACGATTACCAAACACCTATCCTATCATCCTTTATCAACGAGTAGCATTAGAAATGTGTTTTGAGGGACATGGATGAGCTGTTCATGGTCATTCATAGCTGAGACTTGTTCAGTGAACAGGGTAGAGGCAACACGTGTGAGTTACTCTTAACGATTGATTGCGATTTCACATAATTGGGTATGTTTCCTCATACAATCTATGGATGATTCAATTTTAAACATGTATGCGCAAGTAAAAGCTAATCAACTAAGTTATATCATGTGTATTGATGTATGTATGATGATTTTATTTGTGTTTCCCCACATTTTGGCTAACATCGCATTCTAAAGAAATAACATAGAGAGACTAAGAACTAATTTCTGAAGTTTGGTGAGACTTGGATAACCCAGACAGTTATGAAGAAGATTGGTGGAAGCAGCGAAAGTCAAAATAACTAATGGGCTTGAATTAGAGAAATGATACAGTCTTTGTGACTCATGTCCTGTTCCAATCATCTTCCTCATACTCGATCCTACATAATAAAAGAGTCAACAGTAAAAGTGACAAAACAACTAAGATTTTTTGTTACATTTTTAATGAAAATCAAATTGTATAGGTATTCAGGAGCAAAAGAGACCAAGTTTAAAGAAATAGAAGGAAGATATTGAATTTCTCCTATTCCTTTAACCACAATCTGTGAGCCATTAGCAAGTGGAACTTTAGAAAAAGGTGGAGGACAGATGAGGTTAAAGAAAAGATTCTTATTATCGAAGATATGGTCCAATACACTAAAATCTAGTATCTATGGACCAGTGGGTGAAGACTTGGTCAGACAAGCAAATAAATTACCAAAGTGGGCAATGTTGGACAGGGATGACTATTGTTTTGTTGCTTAATACTACATGTACTCAGTATAGTCAACTCCAATTAAGGTAATGGAAGTAAATTATTAATCTTTCGCATCAGGTAATGGAAGAAGGCCATCTTTATATGTTTGAGCTATATGTGCTACAGGTTGGCTAGTTTTGGCATATTGACTAAAACATGGTGGTCAACTATGTACTGCCCAACAAGTGTCCCAATTGTGACCACTTTTGTCACAGTAAGTAAAATGTAACTTGTAGCCTCTTCCTTTCCATTTTCTAGAACCACGCTGTCCCCGCTGATTTACAGCTAACAAAAGTGTCTCAATTTCATTAGTAGTATTTGAATTTAAAGAAATGTACAATAGCTGGGTAGAGACATCTTCCAAAAAAGGAATAATAGGATTTATCAAGATTTGGTTCCATACAAAACAAAGATCAGATTGAAGCCTTATCAAAACTAAGACGATAAAAAATGTCTCATTGTTGTTCCTATGCAGTGATACTAGCAGAGAATGGCATGAGTGCATTGAACTCATCCTTTAGTGTTTCTACTTATCCTAGATAGCTTGCCATATTTTAGTGGTTTTGTTGGAGATGAACAATATCTAAGACAACTTTATATATGCGTTACATATCTTTAGTATACAATGTATTTGCTTTAGTCCAAATCTTACAATGCCTTTTATGTTAAAATAGTGAGCAGAAGTATAAAAATGAAATCAAACATATATAAATATTTCGTTTAAACTTGGAATATAAGTCTTCATTTTATATATGTAAATTTAGAAAATTAAATAACCGTAGAAGGATAAGAAATGTTACCAAATAGAAGCAAGAGTAGAAACCATTTTTAAAACTCTAAGGTGTTGAGCCTCTAAATCGTCCACTGAATTTCTCCCAGCCACAAATCACCACTTATAACCTTTTTAGCACCTCCAAATGCATCTTAAAGTTGCCCTTTCAATGGAGGATGATTATACTATAGGTTAGGGTATGTTTTAGGTGAAGAGACAGTATTAAGTGATGGAAGAATGGTTGTGTGTATGGCAAAAAAGGCAAAAACATGATGAAATGACACATAGTGTTATCTAGCCTCTGCTAAAATGATTTTAGGAGGATGACTATGCACTTCTAAAAGTCTCGGAAGGTGACAAAGCACTTCTAGAAGTCTCTAAGCTAAGTTGTATGAGATCCTAAGGCTTTGAGACCTTAGGCCTATAGATTAGCCCAATTAAGTTCACTTAATAAACTTATCTTGGGCTTGATCCATGGCTGGCCCAACTAATGGACTTGGCACTTAATTAAATGTCATCAAATCAACCCATAATCATCTTATAGCTTTCTTTGGCCCACACCACAGCTTCGCCACATTAACCACACAATACATACTCCTGCACTGATAAAACCAGCTTTGGACTTTCTTTGTAAAACAAGTCCATTAATTATATAATAATTATAGAGATATAAATAAACATTATATAACCTCACCTATTCTTTACACCCTACTTTGAAATGTGCTAGCATCCATATAAATTTAATTACAAGCCGAATTTTAAATTAATTTCTAGCTGAACAACTTCAATTATTATTAATTCGCCCACGACTAAAATAAATCCATATGGTGTGACTAACTAGATTCACTACTAATTGGAAATGAGATTACAATGTCAATGCCTATGACATTGCCGAAAACGACTCTCCATACCTTAGGTGAATTTTCCAAATTAACCTCGGTTCTTATAAGTCATAATTGACATCTAGCATAATGTATCATGACTATCTAATTAATAATTTATAATATGGTTTCTACATTCTTGCAAACTAAGATTATAATTATCTTGCACTCTAATCCTTTCATCAGAAGATCCTAATCCCATTAGGGTCATAGTGAATGTCAAACTCTTTATTAGTAAGACCATATAATTTTTATCCGAATCCATTCTTGATCCTGAATGACTTAAATAGAAAGCTCTTTCCATTTAAGTCTATTTACCTTGGCCAAAGATTTACTCATCAAGAATGACAAAAAACTATAGGACTTTAACTCCATTAACTTAAGCCAATAAATCACATCTTGATGATCACTTACCTTCATACATAACTAACTAGGCCTACCATATACTAAATATCTATACGTGCTTAGTACAAGTATGTAAGCAATAACAAACCTTAAATATCTACGTACAAGATAATCGTGTCATCTCAAGTCTAGGAATTATATGCATAATTATGATCTAAGACAATGAATAATGGCATCAAGTAAATTTACCATATGATCATTATTGTAGTATTACCTGTTTGACCTACTCGTTAAACGAGTATCCATTATATTTGTCTCAACATCTCATGTCGAATAGTAAGTGACTTGCTATTCTATAGATCATTAGTATCTCATACTAATCATATAAACAAACAGAGATGACAGTCTTCCTATTAGTAATACCCAATTAGTATTCCTATGATCATGAACTATTTAAATTATTTATTCCAGATAATTCTATCATTTATATTCTCAACTTTTGAGAGAATAGAATTTTTTAACTAAGGACATATATTCAAATAAATGTAATTATATATATCGTTTAAATGAATATATTATTGTCATTAGGAAATATGCTTAATACAAATCACATTTTACATTTGGTATAGAGCATACAACTAACATTTTATAGGACTGGAATAAAGTCAGCAATTTAAAATCTAGAGAATGCCATAAAAGACTACATAACTAGGCATCAATTTTGTTCCAGCCATCTTTATTAGTAATAGCAATATCACTAGTATTCTTAACTAAGTGACCATTATTACCTTGCGACATGAACTACGATTCTACTGATACAGACCAGGATACATAGTTGTTACTACCTTGCAATTGAACAGTAGTAATATTTGGGAAACTTGAAATAGAAGAAAAAATGGACTTAGAGTCACATGTATTTGATGAACTTCCTATTTCAGACATGACTGGTAATTAATTTATTTAAAAGAGAAAGCACGAGAACACTCTTTCAATAATAGCATTCATATCAAGATAAGATATCAATGGCGTCAGGAGGAAGCCGACGCATCTATTTTCAGACGAAGAAAAATAACAGAAGATTCAAGGTTGATATGGAATTGATGTGAGTAAAACCTTGATTATTTCTTTAAGCTAATTGAGAATATATATACAGTATTTTGAGATTATTATAGATTAGAATACTATTCCTACAATCTCTAAGACACAAAACTTAAATATAAAATTTAATCTGTGATAGGATAAAGATAAGGTATTTCAACAATTGCCTTTATCAAAAATATTTCTATCAAAAAATTGAACTTTGCTTTTATATTCTATTATATATTTTTCTCCTTCGTTTATTGATTAAATAATATTAAAAATAATAAAAAGAGAGTGATTAATAGAACAATAAAAATGAATAAAAAAAATTTTGAAGTATTTGTACAATGCTTAGGAAAAAGTTCGCAAAATTTAGAACTTTGATTCTTCAAAAATAAGGGTGAGGATTTAGGTTAAGCGGGTGGTGTTTATATTGTGTCGACTTTTAAGTATACTGCTAAATAAATTGAACAAAACATGAGTCATTTATTATTTGTGTAAACATCGAAATCTGAATATAATTTATTTATTAAATAGATAATACAACACAACACATGAAATACGTATAGTAAATAAGTCGTATTTTAGTCATATTTACATACTAATTTAAGTTTAATCTGAATTAAACACGCTATATGCGATTAATCTATATAATACGTTTATCTTATTTGATATTATTAAGTAATTAATAATTAAAAATATATATTTATTTTTTTATATAATAAAATATTTAATATACTCTTTAGAAATTAATTAAAAATAATTTATATTTAAAATTATAATAAATTTTTTCATATTTATTAAATGAATGATGTAAGTTATGAATAAGTTAATATAAATTATTTATTTATTTACTTATGTGAGTCCGTGTCATTAGTGACCCATTAATTACATAGTAAATGTTAATTTCAAATTAACCAAGTCATCCTATGATTTATAAATGCGACATACCGTTAAGAATAAACACTTTGTATGATATATTCTTTACCTTTCCCTTCTAATTTTCTTCCCCCTGCCCCTGCGCTACCTCCACGGCAAACCACAGCTCTAGTTCTCCACTAAAAATTCCAAAGCATCGAAATCGGAATCAAGAAAATGTACAACGTAAGGGCTATAAAAAAATTAAAGAATTGTTGAAATTGGTCCACTTGAGGCCATAATATAAGATCTTGTCATTGTTCCAATTTCCGGATCTTAACAATCAGGCGACGAACTTCCACCGTAGCAAATCTCGATGGAGTTGTCACAATCATCACTGTCGGGCTCCAAGCTGAGACGTGAGATGTGGAAGTTTGATCGTGGCGGCTGATGTGGATCTTCGGGTTGTCCAGGAGCAACTCATAGCTTTTCCCGCAAAACAGCTTCTTCTTCCCTTGCGCCTCATCCTGTCCCAAATCCCAAAACGATGACGTTGAGGAGGAAGTCCAGTCAGTAATTGATAAAATGGCTTCGATTTTTGCAAATTTAAGACGCACCTTCATCATCAATCCATCGGTCCCACCCACCCATTCACTGGATTTCCACAACTTTCGTGCTCATCACTGGATTTCTTTTTTGTTTTTGGGCATAGAATTTGGTTTTCAATGATGGGAATGTTGAAAAAGTTAAAAGGATTGAAAGTGATGATCATGGTAAAAAGAAAAGAAAATTGGCTTCGCGTTTGTTTAGATCAAGTCAGGGAAGCCATGTCAGTCACTGAGGAAATTTTTTTTATTTTTGTATTTTTAATTTGAAGTTATTTTTATTTAATTTAAAAAAATCATAAAACAATAAAAAAAAGAAACAAATTGAAAAAGAAATAAAATACTAAAAATTAATATAAGAATAATATATTACTGATGTATAATTTTTGTCAATTTATTATTATACTCAACAATTTTTAATAAATTACATCGATAAGATAAATTAGAGTAATTTATGTAATAAAATATTGGGATTATATTCAAATTAAAAATAAAAAAGTGATCAAATGTACATATATTAAAATATGATTGATGTATTTATTACATGTATGTATATGTGAACAGAGAGTACACATTCCTCAACTGGGATTCCTTTCATA
>STGP01003911.1:10197-27533 GCA_004918865.1 Caryocar brasiliense | reverse complement strand
ATGCAGTGGTCAAAGACGGGTCATAGGATTGTGTTTAGGATTGTCTGGTTTGTCAAAAGATTTCCCAGCTGAACATTAGTTCTAATGGTGCCGATGCTCCAAGTGGTCCACGAGCCGCTAACCTATGGAAATGAGTATGATAGACTCCACTTGCTGGTTTAACACTTGATACAGATGGTCAAGATGTGGACAGAAAGTGAAACTTCTATATTCTTGAGGCAATTGCAGAATCATGGATGTGTTTCAACTATCCTCCATACAACATTTTTGTTCAGTAATGCGCTTTGTTGTGGCATTCCTATTACTGCTTATATGAAAGGAAATGTCGATTTCCTCCTAGAGCAGCATACTGGAGTTTTACACAGTTAATTCATTCATTTGGATATTAAAAAGATGCAACTGAACGTAATGCATAAATTGGTACGAGTCATCGGGAGTGCTAATGCTTACATTAGGTTCCTCAATCGCTTCAATAGCTTAGCAACAATGTCATCTTTTGTAGCCTGGCTCATGCATTTGGATCTTCCAGCAACTTGTGTACAGAAGGCATTAAGCTAAATGCAGCAGTATCCCATTCATTGCAAACATAAATTAGATCAAATGCTTTCAGGATTAATACACATACCAATTCATAAAGTAAATATATCAAGCTACAAAAATTACCAGCTCCCTTATCCAATTTGTTGCATAATAAAGAGAGAGACAGAGAATCTGTTTTTCCTCTGATGTCAGTGACTGCCAACCAGCAGTGGAGAAGTACTGCATTCCACAAGAGAAATGGATTTCAGCAAACATCTTAAGACCAATAACAATGACAAACTGTAAAAAAATATAGAAAAGCCAGTCCAAACCACAACCAAATTCAAGGAGAAAATGCGAAGATTAAAAAAGTTAACATTCAGGAGCACAAGAATGCAAGGTTAGTAGCTTCTTCTGTATGAACTGATTTTCACTTGTACATGCTAACACTAATTATCCAATCATCATATAATCTGTCTTGTGGACATGTCTATATTATACATGGTCCAATTATTCCAAACGAATCCCTCAACCAACCCTGAACATGCATTCATTTCCTATTTACACCTTTCTTGTCTCTTCACTTATCTTAAAAGCGAACATGTTCCTCTTTCACTGCCTAGCCAACAATCATAGAGAGCATATGTTTAAAATGCCTTGCACACAAGTCTATGAAACAATTGGTCAGCTATTTATATTGGAATTTACTAAGCAAAATTGGACTTCCAACAATTTGGCAAAAAGGAAGAAAAATACAAAGTTTGTCTGATAGGAGTCAAACTACAAGATCTTTGCGTGACTAACAGGCTGATGGACCATAAGAAGTACAAGACATTGATAACGGCTAGCTTTGTCACAATGCCTTTCCCCATCTTAAGTCATTGGCAGAAAGCTCCACAGTTTACAACAGTAGATGCCATAATTCTTTTAAGCCTATTGTGGCATAAGTTACTTGTTTCGTTATAATCTGAAAAAATTAGCAAAAGAGTTCCCCTGGTCTCACCTTAGAGGAGGGAAGGTGTAAAGGGCACCCAATTAGTGCATCAATTCCACCAAGAGATCCATCATTTGTCAACCTCTCAATCTGAAAGTTGCCAGAAAAGGAGTATTAAAAAATTTGCTTGATTGTTACCAATTTTTGTCATACTACCATGTACTTACAGACGATAGGAGAAGAAAATTAGCTGGAAGAATCTGCAAAGAAGACATTGACCTACAGAGTGGAAACTTCAACTTAAGCAATCACAGATATTAATTAAGAGATGGGGAAAAGAATGGCCAAAACATTACTGCAGGGAAGATGAAGCCAATGACAAAATGTTCAAACAAATAGGAGATATGTCTCCATCAAGGTTCATCCAGAGTTCCCCTACAAAAGTGAAAAGAAATAAGGATTCACACCCAACTTCATTTCTTATTACATTTCAGCACAGGATAATGTGTCAAAAGCAAAACAAGGATAGCATTAATTATCTCACCTTCTAAACTGCAATGCGAGTCCTTACCAGACAACTGTCCCCCTTCAAGATCAGACAGAAACATAGACTCAAATTCCCCTACATGTTTGCCAATCCTACAAATTGCAGATAAATTCCTCCTGTTTAAACTACGGCAACTGAAATTTCCTAAATTACTAAGAAGCTCACACAACTGTATATTGTTCCAATAGCTCACCATTCAACAATGTCAGAATGTAATTTCTTACGATCCAACAATGCAGTCAATTCGTCATAAAAAAGGACCAACAGCAAGCAAAACCGTTTGGAAGACTCTAGAGACGTTCTTAAGAGCTCCAAAGTCTCTTGACAAATGGATTTCTGCAAAATAATACTGAAGAGTGAATGGACTTACAAAATGCAAATTCTAAGCTGAAGCATCAGAAAATTTAAATTAGGAAAAGACTAGCATGGTAAACAACTGCCAAGTTAAATGAGTAAAGGGGAAAGACTAAATATAACATGACTTGAGCCAAAAAGAAAATCTGCTCAAATTTATCAAAATGGCCAAGGGTGTATCAGTCAAAGGGAATATCTCTGTGATAATTATGGCTATCAACACCCATGCAAATGATATTTTCTCCATACATGTAATGTTACACAAGATGACAACATTATGTAAGGCTGAAGGGAGCCAAATTTCATGCTTCATGAAACAATTTAATCATATGCAGCCCCATAGTATAACCAATTCCAAGCTACAATAAAACTTCCTACATTTATACTTGTACATTCACTTCAATGATAACTCTTTGAATAACTATACAATTCAATCATTGAAGGAATGATTGCCACTAATCTCCAGAAGATGACTAATGTCTTTCATCATCTTAGCACACCATGTTACACTATTTCCACTCATACTACAGTCCCAACCACTAATAACCCAAGCCTAAAATTGCTCACTTGTCACGATCCTCTCATGATTTTAATTTCTAGATTATAACCTTTGCTTTCACAATGCAAAAATTTTTTATGATGTAAGAAAGTTATCCACTAACTTTTGGGGACTCAAAGGTTATCAACTCTACCATGGTGATATACATATTGTCAACACAATTAAAAGCTAAGACATTATTTGGAATGTAAAATTTTCTCATGAAAAAGTGGCCAACAAAGACTGACAAAAGTCAACCTTTGTTTCCTTCAATCCCAAACACAGAATTTCGGGCCATCCAATCCAAAATTTTAGAATAGCCTTTGCCAAGGCATCACAAATGCTATATTTTTCTCTACAAAATAGGACTTGTAATGCCTCCAAAATCCTTCAGATCATTTATATTTCTACCTTACCCCAAATAAAAAAAAATCATCTGGTCATCATGATGTATTTTATAGTACAATAAGAGTCAGTTTGGTTAAATGGCTTTTTACTGGTTGATTGACTTTTAACTGTTAATTTGAAATTTGTGTGGTGTAGATTTTTTTTTAAATCTCCATATTACCCTTATAGTAAAATAAGTAGCTAGCTATGTAAGAACAAAACTCACCCTAAGACCAGGTCACTATTACATATTACATATCTAAGCATTCTGGGGCAAGCGGTGCATATGCATGCATGTTCACATTCACATGTGTGTGCGCCACAATCTTTGCATTCCTTATTGCCATTTTGAATGATAGATCACTACTATCTGGTTTGCATGATTATCATCATATTTTGTTTAAAAAGTAATCCCGAAAAAACCAATAATGCTTAAGGGAAGTAGAGTAAGAGTCGAGTCTTTCAATAGTCATCCGCCATGTCAACCCCTTGTATAAATAACACAACTAAAGTAGGGCTAGTTAGTTTTCTCCCGTTCAGTCAATGAATTCCCAGCAGTACTGATGGACAGTAAAATCATAACGTGGTGCTTTCGGAGCTACAACAGCTCCTTACATAGCTCGCTTCCAACTTTTGTCATTTAAAATCACTTTCCCCTGGTTGCTCAAAAAATGATCAATCTCAAATTTTTTTACCTTGGTTAAATAAAAAAAAATTGAACAGAAATATGTCCATATTTGAACATTATGAAGCAGAGAAAAGTTCAAGAACAAATAACTGACATCACATCACCAGAATGTGCTGAATCTTAGAATTTAGATTGGAGAGGGTCCCACCTGAGAAGAGTTTGTACTGGTAATATTATTTGCATCTCCAAGACACGAAACAATTTCTAGAGTTCCAATTATACCCATCTTCTTGTATTTTATATCTGGATGGCTAACCTGCCAAACAGGATCCAACACAGGCAACACAACATGGACATATATAAACCTGTAAATGAACAAAGTGGGGGAAAGAAAAAAAAACATGGAACAATCTAATACTCTTGTGGAACCTGCTTGCGCACTATCAATAAAAGCTCATTTGCAATGGAAGATCGAAAACAATCAGGACTTAATTGAGCTGTTAGCATCAACCGGCTGAAAATTTCATAAGCCTGCACTGTGTCAAAGCCAATAAAACGCAAACAAACTACAGACTTTAACTCATAATATTAATGATAACCAAGATGCCTAGAGCAGTAGCCACCTTGTGCAGATTTTGAATGCTAAATCCCTCCAAGTAATCCAATATACCTAAAAGGTCGACCACAGAACATAAGTGGCAATTAATCAGAATAGATACACATGTCAAAACAGTAGTGTTAACTCACCATTTATATGTGTTGAAAGTGGAATCATTTCTGGTGCATATTTGGAAGCTAATAAAGCCAAAGTCTCCAATGCAGAATCCACTTCAAAACTAATGCTAGATCCCACGTGACTAACAAGAGCACCAAGAACCTGAAAGCAAGCTGAAAAGTAAGACTTCCAATGCATTTCAAGTATGAGATAACTGATGAGAAATACTTCTTCATTGTTCTTACTTCCTGTCTGCTATAACTATCAGTAAATTCTTCAAACAAGCAAGTATACATGTGAATGCCAAATGCCCTGGCTTTTTGCTCCTTGCATGCCAATAAGTACTCCGACACAGAAAGAAATGAAGGAAAATAATCCTAAGAAAACAAACACAGTTAATAGCAGGTCAGCGTTCACTGAAGTTAAACTGTGGTTAATTTGTAATGGAAGTTGCAGATACCTGTACCAGTTCCTTGTTCCCCAAGATACACTGGTCAATCATGACTTCCTGGATGCAATTTTCAACGATCTTTTTTTTCAAGATTTTTTCAACACTCTTTTGCATGGACTTGCCATTCATGTATATAAGCACAAGAAGCCACATGTCGAGGACTTTATGATCCTGAGGATTCTCAAGACTGTTCAACTCCTTTAAAATTTCCTGACATAGCATCTATGCAAAAAGCAATATAACAGCATTTATTATAAAAATCAGAAGAAAAAACTCTTACATGAGAGAAAAAGATTATACACCCGTAAGAGTTTTAAGAGTCCAATAACATACATCCTTAAATAAGAGACTTGATCTCAAAGCTTCGAGAATAGAGGCGTCTGTACTGTGTGAAACTGACTTCCCCTTGAGTTTAATAGGCTGAGTAGCGCGACAATTTGACAGCCCGGCGAATTTTAGCTGCTGGCGTATATGGGTTATTATCCTCCGAACATTTAGAGGCGTTGCTGAGAGCAATAAAAATCTAAGCAGATACGGCATGTGCTCCCTGTCAATTGTTCGAATGCACGACAATGCTACAGAAATGACCTTAAAAATGAGGAAAGAAGATGTATATAGTTAATATTATGTAATGTATTTAAAAAGAAAAAAGAAAAAAGAAAAAGAAAAGACCTGGTCTTGCAACATCTCATCCAAACAAAGGTTGGAAAAAGAGTGAAGCAGAGGGAGCATAATAGAAGAATCCTCGAGAAGCATTTGATGAAGGGAATGAAGCAATTGCTTAGTGGTGTGAGGACCCACAATCTCAGGCAAGGATCCGATGATCTCTTTCTTCAAATGCAGAGGGCAAATAGAAAGGACTTCCATCAGCTTGGCGGTGAAGGCATCGGGATGAACAACAAAATCAAGCCATCGGAACTGGTTAATGATGAGCCTCGCCACGTCATCTTCCAATGGAGTTTCTGCTTCTGCATCCACGCAGAAGAAATACTCGGGGAGAGTCTCGAGAAGCAGCTGCTGAATGTCCAGCTGGATGGCCGGGACCATCAAAAGATTCCGGACTAAGCTTGAAGAAGAAGCAGAAGAAGAAGAAGCAGCAGTAGCTATAACCCTAACAAACAAAACACACATATATTAAATAAATACACATTCATTTTCTTGTTTATAATTTACGCGAAACTTACCTCCGGAGGTTCGTAGGAGATTGCTGAATATAGGAGGCGAAACCCGCGATGAAATCGAGGGCATTTTCGGAAGATGAGGAAAATACACGGTTGAGATGAGCGCGGAATTTGTGGGCATCCGGCGGGAGGGAGGGTGGGCCCCGTGCATTGTTGGTTAATGTGCACCCTGCATCTGCAAGAATCGAAGCCATCTTATCAATTACTGACTGAGCGTCCTCCCCAACGCCGTCGTTTTGGGATTTGGGGATTTTGGCCGGCGGGACGAAGGAGGAAGAAGATGAAGAATGTCTTTTGCGGGAAGGGGGCTGCTGGTGGTGGAGTAAAACCATTTTATTTTATTTTATTTTAAATTTTTGTTTTGGCTACTCTAATGCCGCTACTTTCCTCTATTTATTATTGTTTTAATGGCGGTCACTCAGGATTCTTATTAAAAAGCAAATTGGGCGGGAACGCCGTTGCCTCTCCCAACAGGAAAGGCCTCAATTTATAAGAACAAAAGGCACACACAAACTTACAAAGAAATCCCAACTTTGAAGTACAAAGGAGCTCGCGAGAATTACAAGGAAAACTCAACCCTTTCACCGCATACCCTTAGGCTTTCAAATACCAGTCCACTTCAGCCCTTATGGATCCTACGTCTATGTTTGTCACCGAAGATACTCGGGTTGCAGACTTTTCCATACTCCCCACCCTTTAATCACGAGATATATTTTGAATAAATTTGGATATATTTTAATTTTAATTTTTATATAATTTAATTTAAATCTTTACACTTTTATATAAATTTTAGTAAAAATATCGGTAAATTAATAAAAAATTTATAATAATTAAATTATGTTTTAAAAGACTTATATGAGTATTTAAGACTTAAAGTATTAAAAATAAAAAATAATTTTATTGGTCTATTATGAACATAAATAGACTTTTGTCATAAAGAGGATAAAAAATTTTTAAAAACAACGTGAGAACGATACGATAAAAATATTAGGTGGACTATGTGAAATTAAAATTAAAATAGTATTTGAAAAGTATAAAATTTTTAATTATGCCCTTATTTAAAATTATTAGACTTAATTAATGAAAAGATAAATTTGTTCAAGTAAAAATAAGTAACCTCCTTATCTTATTATATAAAGAAACCATTCCCATCAATTTAAGACATAAAAATTAAAAAAGAAAGAAATTCGTCCTCTCTCTTTCCCCCTCTTTCTTTTTTGACTTTTTTTTTTCCAAAATCACTAAAATTACGCCAAAAACTTAAGTTTAATTAGAATTTCTTGGCCCAGAAACACCTTTTAACCTTAAAGAAACCCAAGATAACTTTAAAGAAAGTCTTAAACACGTCCCAGGTCAAGTTTTGTAAGGTCTTGGTGCTGTCTTTGCAATATTAAAAGACAAAATAAGTGTTAACATTGATTTTTCTTTGTTTTCATACAAAACTAGTATATAGTAAAATCTTTGTTTTACTGAAAAGATTTCAACACATTAATTATACTTTTGATAATTGTTTATATGTTTAAAAAGATGTTTTATAAGATAAAAACAAAATAAAAATTGGTTAGGATTCAAGATAGTTAGAACATAAGTGTTAATGCCGATCTCTCTTCGTTTTCGTATGTAACTAGTTATCCAATAATTATTTTACTTTGCAGAAAAGGATTAGTCATGTTAAATATGTTTTAAATGATTGTATTCATGTTTAAGAAGGTATTTTGCATAATAAAAATACAATAACTACTGGTTATAGTTAAGTTAGATAGGTTAACGAAGCTAAACAATGATTATGTACGCTTTTAAGACAAAAGTCACAATTAATTATAAAATAAATATTAAACTATCAAAAATTGATCTAAAGTCATTGTCAATTATTAATTATGGTATAAGGATAAATTAGCTTTAATTTGAAAAGAAAATAAATTGAATTAGAGTAAAAAACTCGAACTAGTGCAAAGCATAGCTTAAACTGTGTAATTCAAGAAATAACACAACCTAAAGTGTGTTTTTTATGCAAAGAAGAAAAATTAGAAAATAAATAGAAAAAAATAAGGCACTTTAGTAATTACTTAACTTTATATGATTCATAAGATGTTATAAAGGATCAATAAATCTTTAGTAAATTATAAACACGAATTAAATACATAAAAGACTATTAAATGCTAGATACTTGAATAATATATACTTGTGTTCAATTATTTAGTACTTGACTTGGAATTCATTCTTGATATAATTTGACACATGACTTGTATACTTGTACTTAATTACTTGACACTTGGTTTGATTATTATATTTAATGCATAACTTGCATACTTAAGACATATTTGACTTGAGCCTTGTTTAAGGCTAATAGGCATGGATTACTCTTATCATGATTTGAATTTGACTTGTAATTGATACATCTTGAAGCATTTGTGATGTGAATGACACAGACATGATGAGGATATTAACTTAAGTTTGATTTAGTTTTCATTTATATTATACTATTACATGGTCTTACAGTATCACATACACTCATGACATACATGCAAATGTCTATAGATTTGGCACCCCTATCTTGATTTGATTCGTGCACGTTTGGATTACACCTGTTTTAGAACTCTCTGAGTATTGCCTATTTTTCAGTGCTCTATGAGTATTGCCTGTTACAGTACCTTATGGTATTGCTTGTTATTGGGCTCGAGGCTAACTTGTTACTTGAGCTCTTTGAGCTAAATTGGAGAGCTTGCTCTCAATTAAAGAAGTGACCACCTGTATAACATGCATACACGTTTGTATTCATCTGTATATGTCATCTTGGTCTTAACCCTAAAATATGTCGGTATATCATGATATGATTTGATTGTGGAATATATTTGTTACAATCTTATATGTGAAATCTGAATAAAGTCTTATTTTGAAACATGTCCATTATGACTTGGTATTGGTAAAAGCATATGATACTTATCTTGATTATGATTATACAATTATGTGTTTTGATATGATTGGTGTGACTTGATATGTGACGTTGACATTATTAGTTATATGCCCTGTAGCAATGTATAAAAATGTAATTTGTATTAAAAAATTCCTTTTAATGGCGATTATATATTCATTTAAATAACATGTGTATAATATGCGTGGTATGAATTGTTTATTTCAGTATAAGTTCATAAGTAATTTATTGGAAACTTCATTCTAAAGAGTAACGAGGTTGTTTAGTACAAATGTTTTAAAAAGCTTATGATTATAGGTGTCTTAATTGGCATCACTATTATAGAAGATTGTCACATATACTAATAAAAATAAAATAGTGAGTATTATATTATTTGATATTAAATGTCGAAACAAACATAGTAGACACTTATGTGATGAGTAGACTAAAAGTGGTGTTTAGATAATGATTACATGGTAATTTACTTAATACATTGATTGCTTTCTAAGATCATAATGATACATATAATTCTTTGATCTGAGGTGACTTAGTTATTTTGTGTATAGTTAATTAGGGTTTATCACTGTTGATATGCTTACGTAATTATATATAAGTATCCACTTTTTAATGGCCCTAATTAGTTTTGTATAACATACACGTCTGGTATTTATTGCCTCGAGTAAACAAAAAGAAGGTCCTATGGTTTTTTGTTATTCTTGATAGTCAAATCCTTAACCAAGGTAAAGTGACTTAAATAAAAAGGAGTTTCTAGTCTAAGTCACACTATTCAAGAACTGTAATCTAGTTTAAGTCACACTATTCAAGAACTAGAACCTAAATGAAATTATATGGTCTCACCAATAGGGTTTGACATTAACCATAACTCTGGCTAGATGTGATCTTGAAATGAAAAGATTCTAGTGCACCTTCTCTTAGTAGGTCTGCAACAGCTCTTCGTGTGTCTCCTTCTTCCTGGACAGCCTTTTTGCGAGGGCATTTACAACACCAAGCATAATTACCGTACATTAAAATCCCTTCATTACAAAATCCTAATTTAGTCAAAATCATGGTAAATGTTAAACCTATAGCAAAATTGAATGATTCTATTCAGGTTGTAATTCTTGAATAGTGTGAATTAAACTAAAAACTCTTTTTTATTCAATTCACTTCACCTTAGCCAAGGTCTTCTCTATTAAAAACAACCAAAATTATAGGACATTTTTCTTGTTTATTTAAAGGAATAAATTCCTTCTTGGATGAACACCTATCTCCATATGTAATTAATTAGAGCCACAAAAAGCCGAATATCCATGTATGATTATATAAGTATATAAGCAGTGACAAACTTTAATCAACTATACATGAGTTAACCGGGTCACCTCAGGTCCAAGGATTATATGCACCATTATGATTTTAGACTATAATTGATGACATTAAGTAAATTACCATAAGATCATTATCTAAACGCCACGTTCAACGTATTCATCACATGAGTGCCCACTGTATTTGTCTTGACATATAATATCAAATAGTATGAGACTCATTACTTTATTTTTCATTAATATCACATATTAATCATAGAAACAAACTAAGGTGATGATTTTCTGAAGTAGTGATATCCAATCAATAGGTTTGTGATTGTGAATTGTTTTAAGTTATTATACTAGATGACTTCGTCACTCATATTCTTAATACTTAAGAATAAAGTGTTTAATAAATTATTTATGAACTTATATTCAAATTAAATGTACATTAAAGAGATATTTAAATAAATGAGTATTTTTATTGTCATAATAGGAATTGTCAAATACAAATCGTGTTTTTATATATTACTCTTGGACATATAACTAATAGCGAAAATTTCAAATTAGGGATATAATTTTGGTTAAGCTTTGTATGCACGGCAAACTTAAAGGACTCCATAGGGGCCTTATACAACAATATGAAGGACCTTTCCCCTTTGTCAAAAGAGTCGGTAAGCTGCCAAGTGTCATCTTCCACTTGGTTTTCTATGTGAGTCTACTAAAGCTGTATAAAGAGGATGAGAGTGAACCGAATCGCAGACTACCTCAACGTGTATCATTAGGGGTTTATACAGAATATAACAAAGAGTTTAAGGCTATACTATCCAACCGAGTGGTATAGAAATTAAACATCCACATGCCCTCATTGGAATGGATCATCAAATAGAAGGGATTGCTACATAACGAAATGAGTTGGGAACCTATCCAAAATTTATGACAATTTAAGGAGTAAATTAGGGCCTACGAGGATGCGAAGGAGATAAGGATGCCGCCTCATTAGGCATGGGAGAATGCCATCAAAGATTAGGTGAGCTCTAAAATTTTTTATGCTCCTTACACCATTTCGTTTTTGTGTACATGTTTGTGACACTAGCACACACGTCTGTTGAGTGTGTCCATTTGCTACCCACGTCTGCAGTGCATGTTCGTGGCACCCCCATTTGCTGTGCACATCTATGGCACTAAACTCCGCCAACTTTGATGCGAATCTCCCATATTTTGTGGCTCTAATGCCCATGTTTGCTGCATAAGTTTGTGGCACCAACACCCACATCTGCTACACAAGTCTGAGGCATCCATCTCCAATTTCTTCGACACTAGGTGTGTACACTGTACCACCCTTACTTCCACATCAATTGAGAATGAAAGTATTTAGCCCTTATAAGCCTAAGTTAGTCATAACTAAAGTAACACAAGCTTGAACTTTTAGGCATGAGGGGATTAAAAGGCCCGTTAGTCTTATGTTACTTTGGTACATAACTAATTGTGAGATAAGAACATTACAAATGGTATCAGAGCCGTTAGGAGCTATCTTTTGAGCGGTGCTTAGGATGGGCCACCTCTTGAGTTGAGTGAAGTGCAACTGACGCATTCATTCAGGAAAAGTGCTGTCCCACATCGGCAAAGTGCCACGAAATACCTGGGCCCAATTGTAAGGTTTAGCCCTTATAAGTCCAAGTTAGTTATAATCAAAGTAACACATGCTTGGACTTTTGGGTCTGAGTAGATTAAAAGACCCATTAATCTTATGTTACTTTGGTGCATGACCAATTGTGGGACAGAGACGTTACATATGCTCTCAATACTAAATCCCACCTTTGTGACATCATTTGCCTTTGACCATGGCACCAGCGAGCCCTCATCCGCGACACCAATGTACCTATGTCCCAGCATACCTTTAGCACCATCTTGCATAGATTCTGCAATGTTTATGTTATTCCGATACCTGCACATTCCTTCATCACTTGCATCCCCGAAGGCCTTTGTAAAGCTAAGCACTGTGCCCATCAAAACTCTCTAATGGACCATTTTACCTACCAACTCCATCATGCCTCAACATGTCCTTAGCACCATTTGAGAGTCTAATCACTAATTCCCACCTTGTTTCCTTTCTTATCATAATTTAATAAAATATCAACTTGTGGATTCTAAATATAATGAAAAGTGTGTGTGACTTTAACTCTTTATTTATATAAATAGATTTTTTTTCCATAAAGATTTTAAAACAATTATAGGTGTTAATAACAATAGTTTGGTAGAGAGAAAAATAGTAAAAATTTCACAAATAGAGTATTTACATAATATTAATTATATCTGAAAAAATTTATAATCAAACTCCTAAAACTCAGATGATGGATATTAAGAAAATACTAATTGCTTTTTCTCGACATATAATAAAAAGTATCTGCTCATATCTCAAGATAAAGAGAAAGCATGATTGATTGTATAATTTATTTATATTATTTTTTATATACATAAATACACATAATAATATATGAAACCGACAATATTCTAAACTCACTTTAGCCTGGTATTTAATAAAATATTTTTAGATAATTTTTAAAATAAACTTTAAATTCAGTTAAACTTTGTTGGCTCCTTGAACAATTAGAGTAGATTAAGTATGTTTGAATTAGAAACTAAATGAGGATTTGTGGTTCCTGATTTGATGATTCTTAGTGAATATGATCCAGTCTAATTTTGTTTGCAATGATGTGGAGGAGACAAAGATACCATTTTCTTATTAAAATTTTAAAACAGTTAAAAATTAACAAAAATAGAAATTAAGATAAATGAAAAAAGAAAGTAAACATTAGTAAAAAAAATTCAAAGAAATTTAAGAAAATTAAGAAAAAATAGAAATTAACGAAAAATCCAGAATATTAAAAAATTAAGAAAAATAAAAAATTAATAGCAAGATTAAGAAAAAAAAAAGAAAGATTAAAAATCGACTTATCTCACTTAAACAATTTAAGTTTTTTTTTTTTTAATTTCATTCTAATTTACCTTTTGCATCCTTTTTATTTAATGATTGTGTAATGTGCAAGGCCGATGCCCATGGCGATGGCGATGTCAACGCTTCCCAATCAAACAGCCACGCCAATCGCTATGAGTCCATCGTAAGTTTTGGAAGAGCTTTAAAAGAGGTTTTGGGTTTTCGAGCGTTAACCGCGAGAGTCTGGTGCTCTTCATCCAACTCTTCAGATCCAATGCTACTCTTCGCCTGCATTGAAAAGTGAGTCTGGCCACGGATCTAGCTCTTAGCGTAGCTGGCATTGCTCTTCTAAGGCAGAGGCAGTGACAGACAGCAAATGGCTATCAAAAGCGAGACGGTGGTGACAGCAGATGCAACTGTGGGGGGGAGGTGGTTAAGCCAAACCAAAAATGTCCCATCCAAAAAACATGAACAAAAGGAAATATGTCGATAAAATATGGTTTCGCAACACAATTTTGCTGGCAAAATATATGTATGTGTGCAAGGTAAGGCTTTTGCATCTGAAATTCTCATAAAAGAATTCCAAGTAAGAATAATACTATGATACTAATAAACAATATATACCAAAATGCCGTATAATTTTAATGGTAATCATCCATAACATCATCCCCATATCCCCCATACATAATATCCTGATCAACAGCAGCTTTATTTTTTGTTTTCGATAACCTACCAGAAGATTTCGACGGTTTTCTGACCTTCTCTGCCTGCAACTCCAAGCCCTTCTCTGAAGGTTTCCTTTTCCTCTTCATACGCGAGCCTCCAGTGTCGTCTGCATGAATGCAAGAGTATCCGTGGAAAATCAGTCAGTACCAAGAAACTACATAATAATATAATTTAAATTAAAAGGCTCAATGACTTTCTCAGACGAGGAACAGAGGCTTAAATACACATGATAAGGTCCATGACTTGTATATAATACGTTACCTTCAAGTGGACTTGAAGCATGGGCTTGTCCATTCTGTTCCGAAAGGGGGGATCCAGAGCAGACCAACTTGGAAGAACTTCCAATGCACTTCTCTTGCTGTTCAGGAACATCAGGACAAGGAATGGCAGGCAAGAAGCACAGTTCCTCCTGCGACATATCTGAATCACTAAAGGCATCTTTCTCCACTGTCACAATATCAATGTCCTCGTCTTGATTCATGTCCGATTCTTTCACCTGCAAACATATATAAATTTCAGAAACATAAAATAAAAAATGAAAAAGCTGCTTCTGTCTACTTTTTTCCGACCTTCTCAGCTTCAGGCATCAGATCAAATTCATCTTCCCGTTCCACATACTCTTCATTTTCCTCCAACTCTTTGAAGTCTGGAGCGAAAGCACTCCAGTTCTCAGTATAATCCTTAGCCCAAATATAAACCAAACCAGTCAAGGAAACAGACACCACAATCGGGTGAACAGGATGCCAAGCTAAGTCAATTAAAGCTTCCTTTGGACCTTCAAGGATTTTTACAAGATGACCAGCTCTATCCCATATGTAGATTTTGTGCTCTCCTTTGCTTGCAGAACCACTAATAACCCACTCGCCATCACCACTGAAACAAGGTGCTTTCCAGTGCATCTTTGTGATAGAATCTTGAAACTCGCGGAAAAGTGCCAGACACTTTGATCCAATTTTCTTCATCTTCTCAACACCATCTGGTTCATCAATAGTCTTGTTCAGGTCATCTAAAGTGTTAAGTCCATCTTTCAGAGGCAGAAGGTTTTCATAAATCCTAATAGTCCGATCATTTGAATTTGTAAGCAGATACTGTCCGTTTCTGCTAAACACAATGTTCTTGATCACAGCACCACCAGAAATGGGAATCATGGCTTGAACTTGAACACTTTTATAATCCACTATGAGTATTTCCCCTTTGGAAGTTCCCACATACACCAGATCACCATATTTGTTAAAGCATGCAGCAGTTGGAGAGAGAGGAAGTGCTCCATCTGATGACTTATTCCGTAATGGAGGGGCATGTCCATTACTCATTTCAGGTATTGTAACTGGAAGCATGGTGGTGCTTCCTGTGTTTAAATCAACAATCATGGGAGCCGATGAGAGCGGACAGGCCAGGCAGAGGGATAGAGTCGAGGAACCAGGATGTAAACGAGCAAGCAGAGGCATTTGCTGCAGATTAGTGCGTGAAATTTTCTCTCCACTGAGAACATCCCAAAGAGTTAATGATTTGTCAGCAGCAGACACAAGGATGCGATGTCCATACTTTGACCAGCACACACTTGTTATGGCAGAGGTACATTCTGCATCCCAGAGCTCCTTGGCAATGCCCCTGGTCTCAAAATCCCAAATAATGCAACTTCCATCAGAGCATCCAGCTGGAATGGAAATCAAACCTTCCAACAATTAGCAGCCAGTAATATAGAAAGCCATCATCCTCTCTTATAACATATACATAATGATAATATTAAAGCACATTGTGGTTGCCTTCAAACCATTTCAAATACTAAAATACAAAATAAGCCACCCACAGCTTCTCCTTGTGCTCAATGAATGAAAGCTAAAAGTAATTACTGTTTACATCCACAGGTTCAAACCATTTCAAATACTAATATACGAAAACTTTTCTCAGTTTATTCAACTTGAAGCTTACATTTTGATTTTAGCTAAAGTATTATTGTTTCATTATTTGTATTAACATTGAATACCTTCAACATTTCATCCAAATAAGCCATTGATTGATGTCATAGTAATGACGTGATATGGTATGTTAGATCATTTTCCATGCCATCGAGAGAAGTTTGATGGCTGAACATTGACAACATCTATAATTGTCATAAATAATAGAGACCAAAATTTAAAGTAAGTTTAAAATAAGAAAAACAAAAGGGAAAGTATGTTTTTTAAATCATTGAAAGTATGTTATGTTTTTTAAATCATTGAAAGTATGTTTTTTAAATCATTAGCCAAACAACAAATGTACAAATAAATGACATGTTAACATACAAAGACAAGGAGCTTGTTTGGTAAAAGAGGAAATATGGCTTTTGGCTACTAAGGGTAATTTTAGTATTTTGAAAAAAAAATTCCTCGTTACAATCAGATTATTTTCATCTATTGGTTAAACTGCCAAAGCCAAAAGTTAAGTTACCAAACAAATCCAAGCCCTGAGATGGCTATAAAAATTAAGTGGATATGAATATAAAGCAAACATACCAGGAGAAAAAGCATTCTCTTATAACAGGTGTAAATAAATAAAAGCCACACGATTACTGTTCCTAAATTGTCACCATAAATGAAAAACATTGTTGTCAAGAATTTTCTGCAGCAGTAAATACCCTAATCTAACCAACTACGACATACTCATATTGCTAGTAATGTTGCTACACATCCCTGCCTTTCCAATAACTTATTCAGTGTGTGTTTGGTTGATTAGCTGGCTCATTGAAAGCTTGGCTTTTAACTGTAAGTTTAAAATTGTTTGGTGGAAAATATTTTAAAAAATGCTTAAAACCAAAAAATAAAGCTAAAAGCAGCTTTTTCCTTAAAACAAACAAATTGGATATGACAAAAGCACACAACAAAATGCAAGAAAATGCAGATTGATTCCCAATAGATAATATAATAAACCAAAATACAAGAATGCAAAGGTGGTTCAAGCATAAGGCAATTCACCCTTGTCATTGAATCCTTTCATATATCCATTTGATAGACAGAAAAGAAAATTTCCTTAGAATGAGGAAAAAATCCTATAATCATTTTCTTTTTTTAAAAAAAACATGTTCATTCCCGATATTCTGTTTACCATGTCAACATCTTAAAGAACAGAATGTAATTACCCCCACAACCTTGAATTCAGCATGTTTATGACTACCCGTGCTAGTATTTTGAATTAATTACATTAAAAAAAAAAAAAGCAACAACAAC
>STGP01003902.1:450-22732 GCA_004918865.1 Caryocar brasiliense | reverse complement strand
TTTATATGTCTAATAACCTTTCAATTAAGAGATTTGTTTACAAGCAATAGTCACTTGCTAACAAACACATTTATATGTGTCTCTTGGATTAAACCTTCATGGGTGATCCAACATATTCCTTTATCTCCACTCACATAAGATGGGTTAACTCTCATTTCAATTTCTACGATTTTCATACTTAACAAATAAACCATGTGACCTGTGTATACCTCGAGAACACATTTACTAATCACCTGTTACGATAATGTAGCGTCTCGAAAAGCAGAGCTTATAGTAGATTTGGTATGCTATACCCTATGTCATTTTATCACATTATCTCTCATAATCTCTTTTCGTGTACATCACTATGACACGTTAATATGATCAAGCTCAAAAAATAATTTTCATCTTCTCACGATCCTCTAATCCTCAATTTAACTCACTTTTTTAGAATTGTCCTGTCGAACCACATCATTCATAGTTCTTTGGCAATAATTTAAGATAGCAAACATTGAAACAAGTTTAAGTATCTGATTGGAGTTGTGAGGGTACCCAATGAAGATTACTAATAACCTTCAGGACTTCACATAATAACAAGTAGAGATTAAACTTGCATTATCCTTATTGATCAATATTGTATATACATGATATGAAACATGTATTATAGTATTATCTCCTTTCCTATAGGGCATATATCTTTTACAAATTAAATACCATACAAATGATAATTCAGACACCATAATGTCTAACTTTAAGTTCATATATCTACTCAACTAATCAAACAACAAAACTCACATTCGGTGTTAAAACATATCACTCTAGATATTAATAAGTTTATAACTTGTCTCATCTTCATCAATCACACAGATGGTGAAGGAGATTGCTTGTGTGAAAAGACCAATTTCACATATGTCTGACATATTCTATCCATAATATATTTATATACACAAAATAAATATGAACACAACACATGTATATGAAATAACAAATAATATATGCTTTAATTAACATTATTCATAATAATGTACATTATATGAACATGTTTTGGAAATGTACGAAATACAAGTGTACAAATATCTACGCAAATCTAAAACAATTATGCCTAATATAAACATCTTTCACAATAGGCTTTGCTATCATATTTTGCGTAAAACTGTACTTCATGTTTATTTTTTAATTTGTAACTATGTCTTATATAAAATTATACTATATATCAATATGTTTGTTTTTAAGAACCCATTTGGTCCCAATAGGCTTATATCTCATAGAAAAAAATAACCAGATTCCATAACTTGGTTCATCTTTTTCTCCATCAATTTAATACATTTATCTCACAGGGTATAATATTAGAGTAAACATAAATACTTTCCCTTCAATATCAAAACAACAACGAGCTAGTTGATGAAGTTGAGATTAATTTATTGATTCACAATCAATATTTATGTTACTCCCATTAGGATCAGCTTCATTAAATGGACTAACATTAGGTTGTACTTCGGCAAATGAGGAACTAATTCCACCTCATCCAAAATACTTCCACTTGGATAAGAATCCATTTCTTTTCAATAAGTGAAAGCTAGCTGATCCTCCATAAAGATAACTTTTGACTTATCTCGCTAATTTTAAAAAAATTATTTTCTAAATACAACATCACATGATTCGATCTTAATTACAATGTCAATTTTGTGTTCACTTATAAACATGTGCCATTTTGATAATTCAACGTATCTAATAAAGATACATAGCCTTCCTTTTGGATTTAATTTTCTAAAAATAGTGGGAAGGACCGGCACAATTATGAAGGCACTAAGGTACATAATTGATGGTAAACAACACATCACCCCAATAGGCAATTGATAAACTTGCTTGTCACATTATGGACTTAACCATTTGCAGCAAGGTTCTATTACTTCTTTTCCCACAACACTATTTTGTTGTGGGGGAATATGGAAAAGTTAACTGACGTTCTATTTCCTTTTGCATCACTTCTTTGTCTAAATTTATCAAACAAAAACTCTTTGAGAATGAATTACATGTTTAGGCCGGGATTACACGGTTAGAACATGTAAGGTGTTTTTTAATTCTGTTTCTATTTACACTGCCTGTATTTTATTATATGTTCATTTCTATTTACACGGTCTGACCGTGTTTTTCAATTTTTAATTCTATTTGTATTACACAATCTACCTGTATCTTTTAACCACTTACACGGCTTGACTGTGTAAACTTTCTTTAAGAAAATGTAAACAAAAACAAAATACGTCCTGCTTGTATAATTCCTATATATTACACGGCATGCCTGTGTAAATCCAAAAAATGTATTTTTAGAGAAATAGAAGATTACAGAGTCTGCTCGTGTAAGATAACACACCTGTGCTGTTATCAAATTCTGTAGAATTCTGCAAATTTATAATAACACTGCCTGCCCATGTTCCACTTTAGACAATGACTTTTTTCACCATCTTCTTCAGAATCATTTTCTATTTGATTCTATAATCAATTTTCAGATTAATCAACGTTAATGGTGTTTAACTGAGAAAAAAAACTAAAAAAGATCAAGTTTATAGTATTTTGACTTGCTGTCTTTGGAAATCTATATCTCCCACATTCTATTATCAAAATGAACACTATAAAATGCATATTATAGTACATGTTACACACGTTTCAGAGACGTATATCATGTATTCTAATTCATAACATGCAATTCTATAAGTTGATACAAAGACTGCTTATTCAACATGTTTATAACAGAATATACAAATATGCATATGTAGGAATTTAACATTTCGAACATGTAATTCACATAATAATTATACCAAAAACCTTGCAAACAAGTAATTAGGCTTTGATACTAATGTAGGAAAACAAAATTTCCACCTTAGAAACCATGATTTCTAAGGTCAAAATGCACATATGTATTTATAAATGAACCTATTCATGTTCTAGCCCAAAATCTCATTAAATTCACTTGTTTCACAAGTTACTAGTGCAATCACATACATTATATACAAACAAGGTGTTTTTGTTTCTAATTTTTTGCTGTATTTTTTCAAATGACTAAACTAGAGAACATATTCTAAAAAATGCAGAATTATAAATTGCTTGTACCTATTTATTTATAGACACATCTATATCTTAATAGACATAGCCATTTGCATGCGCCCTTTTTGTATGCATGCAACCTTTCAATAAAAAGACACATATCTCTTTATTATTTATATGTTTATTAACCTTTCAATCAAAAGATATGTTTACAAATTCATTTGTCACTTGAATTAATCCCTCATAGGTGATCTAACATATCCCTTCACAATAGTCAAACTAAAAGAATCAATGCTTTACTTGAGGATTACTCTTGCTAGCAAAATTGGCTGGGGTGGCATGGTAGAGCTTAATTTTATTATAACTTATAATGCTCTTAGGCAACAGATACGAGTCACTTTAAGTTGGCTATAGGACAATAACCCTTTGCTCATAAAGTGACCAGGACATCTTTGGAGGTGAATATGCAAGGGCCAAGCAAGAGATGCTTGATGAGGTAGAAGACAATTTGAAGAAGGCAATTTAACACAAAAAAAAGTATGCAAACAAGAGTGGTTGATAAGTTTTGCTCAAAGTGGGGATTAAGGGGCTTTTAAAGCGTACTCTGTATATTTGAAAAAGAATAATAATATGATCGTACATTTAAGGTTGATTATGAAGTGTGGTGTGCCCATTGAAATTGTGAATAAAGTGGTAATTTGACTTATAAATTAAGTATTCTTAAAAGTTATAAGGTTCATCCAACATTTTAAGTAAGTTTCCTGAAAGAATTTCACAAGGAGTTGATAGAACATCTAAGGACACAAAACAAGAGAGCCAAATCAACTATTTATAGTCAATTTTAGCAAGAAGTGAAATAAATTTTGGACAAACAAAATGAAAGGCAAAGTAAGAAGAACCAATGGATTGAATACTTGTTTAAATTAAAACGTACTTAAAAAAAGAGGCTAGTTGAGAAATTGATGCAATGTTATCAAAATTCTAATTTAAAATTTTAAAATTTTATGATTTTACAATCATATAAGAACTCATCAATTCAATTTTATATAGAATCTCAAAACAAGTAAAATCATACGATTTTAAAATAAAATTGATAGTAAAATCTTAAAATTTTACAATTCTACTATTAATATATTTTAATGATAGTTTCTTGTAATTGTTTGTTTTTATAATAAATTTAATCAAATTAATTTTAAAAAATTTTAAAATAAAAATAAAGCTATTTATTGAAATGTAAAATAAAATAAAATAGAATATTTAAAAATTAGAATACAAAATTAGATAATAATGGGCTTGTCAATTATTTATATTTGTATTATATTTAATAATTGAAATAATTTTATTTTATTTTAAATATAGCTATATTAATTATATTTATGTGTTAATTTTAATTTAAATTGCTAAAACCCTTTAATTTTAATTTAAATTGCTAAAACCCTTTAGTATTATTGTGTTGAATACAAAAAATATTATTTATATTATTTTTTAACATTAACACTTAATTTGGTGAAAATACATGTTTATATCTATATTTTATATAAGTATTTGATATAAATATATAATTGAATCACCTGATTATTTTTTTATAATTAATTATTAAATATTATAATTTTACAATTTATTTTTTTTTAAATTCTTTACTAATTTTAAGTAAAATTTTAATTTTGACAACTTTAACCCTACGACACTTGGAAGCTCAAATTAATGAGCATCTATATACCCAAAAATGAGAACATCAAACTCTTCATATATGGGAAATTTTTTACGCTGTTCAGTTTGGCATGATACATGGCCAAGCCATGGACATTCACCGACGTCCACATTAGCCAAGGTAAGCCAAAGTGGATTGTTGACTAAGTAGCTTATAATATCTTTGGTGGATTAATATGCTGTTGGCACGTCCTTTACGTTGGCTGCCTTATCGGGGGCATGGTGCATGCCAGGGGCACTTTGTCAAGGGCATGAACGATACGATGATGGCGGCATAATTGATGATGACCTGGTGGCATGACTGACCACAGTGTGTCGGGGCCACTTCTTGGTTCTATGTGCTATTGGCACGCTATTTGTCAGTGGGAATTTGGGGCAACCCAATGCTTAGCCTTATCAAAGCATGGTCTACTTGTTGGGGGGAGATTGATTGGGTTGGTCTGGTCTTTCTTGAATAGCTTAATGCTGTGGTCGTCTGATTCTATAGAAGTTAGGGTGGGTTTCTAGTCCTCATACAAGTGTTGTGATCTGGCAGGTTGATGGTGCTTATGTGGACAAGATGGAATTGGTTGGTCACTTAGTAGGTCTGAATTTTAGTGATCATGAAGATGGGCAAAACGTGGCTTGGCTGAATTGGCTTACATTATAAATTTTTTATATTTTGAGGACAAAATAACTCTAAAAAATTAAATATTACAAACTTTTTTAAAAAATTAATAATTTAATTTTGTTGATGTAATTTATATACACGATTAAAATTTTTGTGTAAACTAAACAAAACACATACCTTTAATTTTAACAAAACAAAATCGTATTCATCGAGTTGTCAAATCTTAAAATCAAAAAATTTTATTTTATACTTTTCTTTATATGTAATTTCGATTATCATGTGATGGCCAAAGTTCATTTCCATCATTGCAGTTCATTAAGTCCGACTATGTAATTTTGACCATCCAAATATGACCAAAATTTATGGTTTGATATCAATTCATTCCGACCGAATTGTTCTTAACACAATCATACATCAATTTTTCTAAACCATTTTAGAAATCATGTAATCATTATTTATTTATTTTTCTTTTTTTTTTTGCATCAGCATCTTATTCTTTTCAATAATTTTACAAAATAATTATTCCATCAGATTTAGCATTGAACAATTTATGTTTTTTTATAGTATTCTTATTTATCTTATTTTAAAATATTTGTTTTAGATAGTTTTACATAAAAAAATATGAATAATGCTCTGGCTCAATTTGTACAATTGTTTATAAGAAGTATTCTTCACATACGCAGGCACATAATATTCAAAGTCAAGAAAACTTTTAATCCTTTGATTTATCTTTTCTCTACTCTTTTCTGAAAATAAGAGAATTATGCCAATGACATTAAGAACATATGTTTCTACACTGATGATGATCAATTACTATAACAACCCTTATTTCAATAAATACCAAGAATTGTAGATAAAGCAACTTGAAACAAATACATTATTAAAAATTAAAAAACTATGCTATATCAGTCTATTTTAACACTTGATTTTGAGATTTTACTTAAATTACACAAAGTATATATTTATGCATAAATTTATAAGGACGGTTCATTTAAATTACAATTATAAAATAATTACTTTATATCACATTTATAAATGCAGGGTGGTGTACTTATGGACAAGCTATCTACTTATTAATAATGTTGTTCGAATATATTAGAATATATTTTGAGATTTAAATCTCACAATATATTACATATTGGTATTGTTGTATTAATATTAAAATATTTTCACTTAATTAAGAGGATTTTATTACCTATATATAGTAGTCTATTAATTACTTATTCTAATTAACTTCTTTTATTATAGAATTATAAACTTTATATAAATATGATTATTCTATATATTCATCTAAGCAATAAAATTCAAAAATTATTTTAATATTATTTTTTTTTATCGTGGTAACATAAGTCTCATCTATGAATTCTTTCATTAGCAGTTTGGGTCACTGTTTTGCTCACAATTTTTTGCTCGGCCTGTCCTTAGCAGGTGTCCTTCGACCTCCTGTATTTCCAGCTTCCTTTTGGACACTGATTGAGCTCAACTCCACATTCTCCACCATCTTTTGTCGCGTGTCCACCTTTCTACTAGATTCACATCCAAAAGCGACATCGTGAACTGAGTTTTGCGGGCCTTTCTAGTTCTAACACTACCAATCGATAATTCTTCCTCACCAGTAACATTCTACTCTTTTCTTCTATTTCATCTTGATTCAGCCATCTACGATGTCACTTCTAGCTCGTGAGTAGTGTCTTCTCAATTTAAAAACACTGACAATGACGAACCCATCATTTCATCTTGATTAGATGACTAAGTCTATTGCATCATTTCATCTTGATTAGATGACGAAGTCTATTGCCAATACAAATACAGTATATCCGTGTTTTTGGCTCAGATTACGTATTCCAAATTACACGGTCATGTAACATTACACGTTTTAAATAATATTTTCAATGAAATTTTTTATTTTTCTTCAAACGTCGTGCAAAACATAACTGATGTATGCTTTGTCTTCTATTTATACAGTTCGAACATATTTTACTCTAGAATAAATTTTTCTTCACTTTAAATTGGTATTTTCTGGCTCTTTCTACTACTTAGCTTCTTTAACTTAGCTCAATTGATTTAAGATCAAAAAATATATAAGAAAAAGTTAATATAAGCTTAATTCTTGAAAATCAAAGCCATAACATATAATTAATAAAAACAAACCTAAAATCTTAAGTATTATACACAATATCTAACAAAATTTATACAAAATGACCGTATAATATAGGTATAATTTACCCCAATTAATACCCCTCAGCAAAACGAGGTAAGTGAAAGGAAAAACAAATCTATCATGCAAATGGCTCGGTGCTTGTGGTTGAAAAGGTTTTGGCTAAGCATTTCCAGGCTAAGGCAGCAAACACAGCTATGTGTTTACTTAACAGGTTACCTATCTTAGCTTTGGAAGATTAAACTTCATTTCAGGCTTAGCATGGCTAGAAACCTATTATGGAACACCTGAAAGTCTTTGGTTGCCTATGTTATGTCCTTATAAAAGGATTAAGTTGGACAATAGAGCAGATGTAGTTGTCTTTCTTGGCTATAGCAACCTTACCAAAGGATTCAGGGTTTGTAATCTGAGAACTCAGAAGGTGGTGGTTAACAGGGACAACAGGTTTGATGAAGATGGGGGATGGAATTGGAAAAAAGGTTAAGCTGAAGAGGGTAATCCAGGCTGCCTCAACATAGACAGCACTCTAAATGAACCAGAAGATATGAACACTGAGGATGATCCTGATTTCCTGGTAAGAAGCACCAGGTTGATCTCAAAAATTTATGAAAGGTGTCATGCTATAATTGTAAAGCCTGCTTCCTTTGCTAAAGCAATATGTATGTTAACTGGAGGGCTACCATAAAGGAGGAGATGGTGATAATCTACAAAAATGAAACCTGGGAATTAATTGAAAGGCCTAAAGATCAAAAGGTGATAAAGGTTAAGTGGATCTTTAGGACAAAACTCAACGCAGATGGGACATTAAACAAGCTGAAAGCAAGGTTGTGGTTAAAGGCTACTCTCAGTAGCCTGGAGTTGATTTTTCTGAGACATTTGCACTTGTGGCTCGTTATGACACTATCAGGTTACTTATGTTACTTCCTGCATAAAAAAGATAAAAACTCTTTCAAGTAGATGTCAGGTTAACATTTCTGATCTACAAGAAAGAATTCTTGTTGAACAACCACAAGGCTTCATTGTCAAGGGTGAAGAAGGTGTATTTACTAAAGAAAACGCTTTATAGGCTGAAGCAAGCCCCAAGGGCTTGGTATGACAGAATTGACAGTCATCTCCAAGGTTTAAGGTTCAGCAAAAGTTGAACTGAGTATCCCTCTATATCAACCAAACTGAAGTAGGCCTGATAATAATATCTTTATATATTGATGACTTACTGGTGACAGGCAATAATAAGGGGGAGATTTTAGCCTTTAAACAGCATATGAAAAAGATTTTTGACATGACAGACCTGGGGATGATGACTTATTTTTTAGGCACTAATGTAGAGCATTATGAAAAAGGAATATTTATTAAATAATAAAAGTATGGCATTGAGACTTTGAGGGAGTTTAGCATACCCAATTGTAAACTTGTAGGCACCCCTCTAATGAAAAATAAAAAATTGACTAAGGATGATGGAGCAGCCAAGACAAATGCAAGTGCGTATAGAAGTGCTATTGGAAGTTTATTGTATTTGGCCTCTACTAGACCAGATATCAGGGACGGAGGGAGGGGGGCTGGGGGGCCATGGCCCTCAAAATCCCCCCAGCTCTCCCATGCCCCCAGCCCTGGCTGCCCTCTAACTTTGGCCCTCAACCTCCCTAGCCCCCATGACTCCTTAACTTTGGCCCTCTAGCCCTCAGCCTCTTATGATATCCGAATTTTGGCTCCCTTAAAATAAATCATGACGTTGTCATTGCTTGGTATCATGTTTGCCAGAAGTTTACTGTCAAGATACATGCAAGAGCCAAGTGAATTGCATTTTAAGGGAGTTAAAAGAGTTCTTAGCTATATTAAAGGGACTAAAGATTATAGGATTAGTTTTGGGAGATCAAAAGAAATCAAGCTTGTTGGTTATTCGGATAGTGACTGGAGTGGTAGTGTTGAAGACTCCAAAAGCACCACTGGATAGCCTTTATTCTAAGTTCATGTTTCCTTTGCTAGAATTCTAAGAAGCAGCACTCAATAGCTCAATCCACTGCCCAGACTGAGTATCTAGTTGCTGCTGCTGCAACCAATCAGGCCGTTTGGCTAAGGAATGTACTTGAAGAATTGAAGCTTCATCAATCTGATCCCACACCAATTCTGTGTGACAATAAGTCTGCCAATACCATGACTAAAAATCTAGTCATGCATGGTAGAACTAAAAATATCAAAGTGAGGTACCATGCAATTCAAGATGTTGAAAGAGATGGGGAGATTAGCATGGTTCATTGCTCATCAAATGTGCAGGTGGCTGACATTTTCACCGAGGCACTAAACAAGGAAAAATTTGAAGCTCACAGACTTACTCATGGTATTTCCGATAAAATCATCAAGGATGAGTGTTAATCCAATGATGATTTTACTGAGAAACACAAGGATCAATCCAGTTTTGAAGATTGATGTTTTTTTGTGTTCAAGAAAAGCAGTAGATTGCAACCTACTGCAATGCTGGTTTTTGACTGATGGAAGGTTGCTGCAAGAAGAGGACAATCCGAGCTCATTAATGAAGTATGGTCATTTTGGAACTTTGCTCAGTTAATCATAGACAAAGATCAGCTTTAGTTGTATTTTTGAAGTCTGCTTAGTTGCTCTAGCTGATAGGCTTTTGTTCTGAAAAGAAATGAGTTTTGCAACTTGAATTGTATTACTACTTAAATTGTAAGCCATCAGAATTACATTTCGATTATATTCAAGTGTGCAAACAAAATGTATTTGGACTCTTTCATATGAAATCAATCTAAGAAACTTTCTTTTACAAAAAAAACTTGCTCCCGCTCTTCGTATCTGCTGCTGCAATTCTTTTTTTTTTTGCTTCTGCTTTCACCTTGCTTCACACACAGCAACAACCAGCCTTGCTCCAGCCTCATCAGACCATCCTTCCTCTTTGATAACATAAATTCCTATAAAGATCCAGATGTTTTTTAGATAAGACCGCCTAAGACCCGTTATGTGCCACTTTGTGCATGTTTCTGAAATTCTTCTGGAACTTAATAAATCATCAAACTTATTGAACAAGGAAACTGTCTAAAGAAATTATCAATCCAAATCAACAACATTTGATGGTAAGAAAGTTCAAAACAAGATAAGGTAGAATGCTAATTGTATTGCCTTTTACACTGTATAAATGACTATTTTATTTAGTTTCACAATTATGAAGCTGCACTCACAGGATTTTTCTACATCTCAATATTCCAATCTAACTAGACAGAAGCTGTAGCAATTAAAAATTCCTTCTCAATCCTAAATAGAAATAGCAGGCACATAAGCAGCTTCCAGGCATGAAATGCCTGCCTTACAAATGTAGGCATACCAAACTGATCAAAAATTTGAAAAAGATATGCTTGGACCTAACATTGTCTTGTACAATTTGGGAAAGGTTCGGCTGGTCAAATTAGTTACAAAATTTGATGAAAGCTTCGCCAGAACTCACCTCAAAAGGTTGAAAAAACAACGGGTAAAAATTGGTTTTGAGGAAAGAATATTTTACCTCATCAAGTTGCCACCATCCAAAGACTGTTTCCTCAGTGAGTTTTTAGGTGCACATGGAGATTATCCCATGCCAGGATTGGATATTCGAGCAGCAGAAAGTTGCGTGATTGCTTTAGAGATTCCTTCTACCCCAATAATATCAACAACTTGGTTAAAAAATCAGTCTCCTCTTTGCTCTCCAGATTCTTAGCTCGCCAAAGTTGGCCGAACATTATGTCTAATGTGTCTGAAAGTTGAAGGCATTAGATTCAATCTTATCACTTGGGAATAAAAATAGACTATAAAAACTTAGTTCTTGTGCAAATAATTTAAACAGGAAGATACCTTAGAAATTTCAATTCCAAAACCTCTGCTTAAACCGTGAAAGCAAAAGAAAAATCTGACTGAAAACAAAATGTCTTTCTGGAGCTCTTCAAACGACAACCACAATCGTCATCATCATCAAGCTAATCGCCATCACGGTTGGGAGGGCTCAAATGTTCAGCAGGACTTCAGCAGCAATGATTTTGGCTACTTTCTAGATCCTCCTCCAAAGCAGAAGGCTCCAGCACGGGAAAACCGAAGAAAGGATGTTTGTGTCAGGTTTCATGACCAGATACTTTGTGAAAAAAGTGTTGATGTTGTGGCTGAGGAGTTTATCCAGCTAGAACACAGGAATTTTGAACTGACAAAGCTGAAGTCCACGGAATCTGATTTATCAGACAACTATTAAATACAGCCTATAAATGGTTGAGTAGTACCACTAGCATCAGTATTCTGGTCCTGGGTTCTATTTAGTTTCTGACCCGGCTAAATAAGTGTGCAGGTATTTGCATCAAGTTCCATGTGTTTCCGGTCAATAATTTCCTAATTATATAATGTTTGTGTTATGAAACATTTCTGTTTTGTCAGTTACCATTCATCTCTCATTCATCGGATGTCCACTCCAATTTCTTACAGAAACTAGCAAATTGTTCACGCCATCTTTGGTGAAAAAAGACAGTTTCCTGCGACTCACACCCTACCGAATAAACCAACTAAATCAGACAAGGTTGATTATAGCCGGAAGTAGATTCTTGACTAATAATGAAAAAATTTTAAATGCCTAGCCAACAGGTACAGTTTTAAGGATGTTTGAGTCATTAAGCGCACTTGAGCATCTGTCCTAATAAGCTATAATGGACTCAATTTCAATGAATGATGTCGCAGCAACACAAATCATATTTTACTTTCTTACTTCATTGTGTTATGTTACTTCTGTCTTTCTTTCTTCTTACACCTGTTGGATACTAATTTATAGAAATACGAGCTCACAGCGTGCAATAATTTGAATCATCGAACTGAAACTTTTTGACAGAATTTCAAGTTAAAGGAGCCAGACTAAATGAGAAGATACAAGCAACCAAAGCACTAATAATCTTATGCACAATGCATCAAGGCCTTAAAAGACAAGAAGTTAGCTCTCTTTTCTTGATGTGACAACTAAAAACCATAAAAATTGATATCAAGACGGTGCAAATTGATCTATTGAATTAACCTTCCGGACTTCTGAGATCCAAGTGGTTGCTGAGCGGCCATGTCTGGCCAATTTGGGCACCTTTTAGGACCCAAAACTTTGTTCATTGATATAACACTTTTAGCTACCTCCATGAACTGGAACCTCGTGCTTTCATGAGGATTCTTCTTCGAAGTTCGGGTCTATTTCGCTTTTAGCAACTCTCACTTTTAAGGTATTATGCTGCTGCTACAGGTTGAAGCAGCAAAGAGTTTTCCACAGCTCACATGTTTTGCCTACATGAAGTGTTGCTAGCCAGCAGATTTAGTGCCCATCATTTCCAAAATCACATGTAGCTCATATGTTTTGACCCCGATCTGGAACTAGAATTAGGCAACTTAGCAGACAAGTGAATTTGTAAAATGATTTCTTTTAAGCCATGCAAATTCTTGACGTTGGATTTTTCCAAAATCAATAGAGCTCTGTTCCAATAAACTATATTCAAGGTTATTCAACAGCAAGCTTTCAAGAAAAAGTTATAATTGCTGTGATTTCCATCTCTGGAAAATGGTTCTCTGAAATAAGTAGCCTCCTTTTCAATAGCCACATAGAAGGCCTTAATATCCTCTTAAGAATTTAATGTACAAGAAGCAAATTATGTAGAGGCACGAACACCACCGAAAAACAAATGTTTTACATGTCTTAATCCCTTCCATCCTCATAATTATTGTATCTTCTTTCCAAATTGTACATACTATTGTGCTTTTTCACAATATGTCGCATAGACATGCAACATAATAGAAGTAAAGATTTTTATACTACATCTATGATCTCATACTACATTTCTGATCTAATTTCATCAAAGATAAACATAGTGGGAGAAAAATAGGTGAAATCTAAAGCATAAAAGTCAAGAACATATGCCTTCAAAAACATGAAATCTCCCACTTGACTAAAAATCCATCAATTTTATAGGATAGATCGACAGAGAGGGCAGCAACTATGTTTGTTATCGAACCACTTGTCTAGACAACCTTTGTGAAAGAAATGCTTGCAAGACAGCTCACTCACCTCCTCCTCTGCTTCAAATCCACATAAACACACACAACATTCCACCGTACTAGGAACCCAAACCTGACTAGGACTACCGTCACTGTCACCACCTTCACTTTGGCACAAAGACTTGAATTGGGTAATTGAAATTCTCCTCTCCCTTGCATTTTCTTGGGAAAAGTCATCTGAATCTTGGTCATGAGTAGGAGCTCCCATCACTTGCATCACAGACCTTACCATGTTCTTCAACAAAGCCACTGAAAGAACTGTGTTCATCACTAAAACAGGCAGAACTCCTTCTTGTGGACTAGGGAAGCTTGAAAGTCCCATGCTTTCTTGCTTTTATGTTTTCGTCTTCAAAAACCTGGAAAGCTAAAACCACTTTTTTTGGTTAAAATTGGAGTGACAGAGGTGAGAACAAACTGAGGCAAGCAATCAGCCTCCACAGAAACACAACACAATAAGAGAGGAACTTTGAACTTTCTTGCACCGGCTAAGCAGGAATTGAGGTTGCAGAGGGGATGAATATGGCAGAGGCCTATCCTGACATTGATCCAAAATTATGATGGAAGTTACACGTGGCGCCACGTGTAGGACTTGTGAAAGATGGTGATTGATGGCTGATTGTAATAAGGTAAAAAACAAAGGGAACTGGTTTCTAAGCGGGACAAATGAGGTAACTATGGTGATGACGCGTGTGATATAAACTTTGTAAGAGGCCAAGGAAGTGGCGCCTGGTGGCAGGTTTATTTGGTAGAGTGGAAGTTTCTCGATTCCTTGGAGGATCCGCGTGAGACCTCAATGATTTTTATTTCCACTTCGATTTCGATTTCGATTTCGATTTTGATTTTGTTTTTCTGGCCTTGTTTATGTGAATGAGGGACCACTTCCGTTGATTATCAATACCGTCGTAGAAAGAATGATCAGAAAAATACAAATGACCCCCGTTTGATTTGATGAATCTCGGTCAATCTTTGTTTGATCACATAAACCGATTTACTGATTTAAAACAGAAAAGATATTTGCCATTTTCCATTACATGCAAACAAGCGCATCTGGGTAGTCTTGGAATAAGATGATTACAAAGTTGCAAGCATGTTTTAGGAGATTGTTGGGATTGAAGTGGCAGTGTTTGTATAATCTTGTCCAGCTATCGCATGCAAATCGTGCCAAAGTAATGAAAGATCCAGAAGATGCGCTTGTCTCATCCTCCCGACGCGGTTGCTTCTGTCTTGTCTGGCCTGATATCGTTGTAATGGACGTAGCAAAGAATGTGATGGCAACCAAGTTTCAGGGAAAGCTTTCTTCTCCAACCTAAGAGAAAAATGCCCTCACAAGACCAAGGCAGCAGCAGCTATAGACAATGGGTAAATATTTGGACAGCACGAAAGAACCACAAAATCTACATGGAATTATTTACTCATTTCTGCTACGTCCCTATACGTAGTTCAATTCTCAGGTAACAAAAATTGATGATCTGTTACTGAAGTATGTCAAACCCTAAGCTGTATTTGTAATCCTGGTGGTATACATTCTGGCTGTATATAACTGCTGTCCCCTAATGAGCTTTGGAATTGGAAGGATCAATTCCTATGGCCCTAAAATACCGGTTTTCTGCATTTGTCAACCGGCTTTGGAATATTGTCCACTCCCTTCTACACCTCTCCCTCACCTGGAAACAAAAGCCCACTTAGTACATTTTCATAAACAAGTTACTGAAATAACAATGTACATCAACAATGACATGCTCCAATTTTATACAGCAGCATACTTCAGCCTCTTCATGAGAAAGTTAAGAGAAAGTGAGTGTGGAGCAGGTGGGGCTCCATGGTGAAGATGAGAGTTGTTGAAGTGAAGAGAGAGATTTGTAATGTAATGTGCAAACAAAAGGCTTAGTTAAATTAAGAAACCATAAAGAGCTTTGCGTACCCCTTGCCATGGTGACTTCCCGCTTCGTGATTCACCCTGAGAAAGTTAACCAAGTACTTAGTGCTTCATTCGATTGTATTCAGAGTTAAATAGTAATGCGCAGATATCCCTGTACCTGGTTCCCTAGTGAGGGAATACTTTGATGAACAATCCATTGGGAATCCACAACTCCTATCTTCTCATGTGCAGGCTGTTTATAAGAGAAATTTATGTAAAACAAAGATTTGTATGATGATAACAAGACGAAATGGAACTCAAAACTAGTATGTGGACAATAGCACGTCTGTTACCTCTACGCATTTTCTGAGATTAAAGTCAAGACCCCATCCGTGGACCAAATCATTCTGCAAATCCAGATTAAGGACAATTAGACTTCATTTAAACAAACCAAGAGGAAAAAGGAACCAAAAACAAAAATCTTACAAATTACAGGGTGAACAAGTTCAGCTAATGCTTCTATACCTGAATCATATGCCACACACAACGCCATGCATTTCGAGAAAACACCGGAGCCATGATCTCAACAAACCTGCACGCACAAAAGGACAAACCTTTTAGGCTTTGATACCACACTTCGGATAAAGTGAGACTGCAGACCAACATAAGAAAACAATATCAAAATTAAAAAAAATTCCATACGCTGCGCAGGGTGGCAGATGTGGGTCTGTGCACCAGCCTGGTCTCTCCTCTGTTTCTCTGATAGGAGCACAAAGGATACAAGCTCAGTTCATCAATCGTTCATAATTATTTACAAGCACAATATAGATCAATTCTTACTTGTGAACCTCACGATCACCTCTTCTCTTTGTCATCTGCCACGTTAGTCCTTTCCTAGGTTCCAGACCAGGCTGTGAAATTTCCAAATCATGCTTCTTCACTAACTTTATATATCTGGCGATCCACCCCAGCCCCCCAACACACACACACACACACACACACAAAAAAAGCATAATGAGGTTCTTGGTATATGCTTAAAGTAAACACTCGTGAGTGTTAAAATGTATCTAACACTCACTCTTCTGCATTAAAATGCTCAACTCCCAGGTCTTCGTCCCAAATGAATATGTAGTCATACGGTGCCACAATATCAGGATGTAGAAAACGCTTGGCATACCACCTTGGAAGAAAAATTTACAGACATGAAATTTTAAAAAGTTGCTTAAAGACACCAATTTAAGTATATTCAAGCTACTAGCAAAGAACTCAAATATGTGACACTTTAAATAACAATTTAGCATAGTCCCTCACCATTTTGTCTGTTTGTGAACGCTTACATGAATAGCCCGCTTGGACCATTCAAATTCATCCCATTCAGACACTCGCCCATCATAGTGAAAGAGAAGTATTGTAAAGTTCTCTGAAAACTGCGAAAGAGGAAAATATGGTCTCATAAATTACATTCTTGCATGTGCTCTCTCACATACAAGTATGCATACGTGCATGCCTAAATAGACTGACCTTTTTAACACACGCATCGATATTATTTCGCTGATCATAGCCAACCGTGAAGGTCACAAGATATTTAGGTGTGCTGGTAAAGTCCTGCAGATGCCAAGGAGATCAAACACCTCAACATATCAATTAAACTTAACTACCATAAGTTGAAACCAAACAGTTACTTAGCACTTTTCCAACCAGTGTATGCATTAGTTCCATGTTACAATTTATATTAATCAAAATAGTGGTGGCAGACTACAGACCTCACTAGGATTACCCCATAATCTGCGCAAATAAAAATCTGACTCAGCTTCAACAATTCCAGGCGGCAATCTTTCTGCACCCTGAGGATTTGAAGGGACCCAAATCTGCACAGGATCATGAGATGAGTAGAAGGGTTTTGGAGACAAACCATATCTATAAGCCACTATCTCCACGTACAGAGTCATTAATGCTTATTACTGTTTTCTTTTTTTCTTTTTCTCATATCAGAGAAGGCTGATATTCAAGTAATGCAATCATCACCTAACACAAAAGTCAAATTCAGTAGGTTGGTGAAATGATATTTCACCTCATGGATGTACAGAAATCAACTTAGCACTTGCAGGGCATTCTGCAATATTTTATAGTTTATTAAAGCTGTTAATGAACTAATGTGTTCAATAAAAGATTGCAAGCCCAATTTGACTTGATAAAAATTTATTTATTAAATAAGTTAAATTTAAATAATATCAAACTTGATGTATTGAGGCTCGTGAACAGTTTTTAGAGACTTATTTAATTTTAATAATTTAAATAAAATTTATTTATAATTTAAACTAATATTAATAATAACTGTATAAAAAATTATATTTAAAAATTTTTACTCTTAATTACTTATAATATATATATATGAATTACATGTGTTTCTATAATATTAATAATTCAGTTTAATAAAAATTTATTAAAAGTTCATTTATTAAAATTTAATTAATAAATAAGACAAACTTAAACAACCTCATGTTCAGCTCATTAAATAAGTGATTCTTTTTTTAGCCTCCAACTCAAATTTATTCAAATTTATTTTATAAATAAATAAATTTAAACACATTTAATATCGGCTCAATTCAACTCTCAACTCGTTTGCAGCCCTATAGGTCACACCATGAAAGAATAACAAATGTACAAGGTCCAAATATAGGTAACACAATTTGGTTACCCATCTTTAGCCACCTCATTTATCACACAAAACAATGCAACTGACCCCAGATAAGAGCAGTCCCCCCTAAGCTAATCTGGGATCATGCATATGCCTTCTCTATTGTACTCTATATATAAGCAGCCAACAATTTAATACTTCAAGATAGAAATAGAAACCGTAATGGTTAGATATGATTCAGAATGAAGAAGGGACTTTCTCCGAAAATGATTCTAGAAGCATGTGTCTCCTTTAATTGCACCCAGTAAATTGGAAGTCACAAAATTTTCAATAACAGAAGCCCTCTAAAGCATTTGTCAATAGAAACGATTGAACTTTGCTCTGCTTTTATTCAAAACTGTCCATCTGTTAAAATTTAAATCTTCCCTTCACTTGGCTGCATGCCACCTTATATATATTAATGAGAAAACTCTAGACAAAAATACACGCTACTGAAACTAATACAAAACAATGGAGAAGTCGCAACTAATAGCTTTTTTAAGCTGTGTCATAGATCAATGAACTTTTATAATTTCTATGGATCTGATTGTGGGAATATATCAAGACCAGAAAGAACTAATGAAGCTCATTGATAGCAACAAAACTTCAAGCCAAAGAAGTCTCATAACCATGAGAGAAAAAAATGCAAAGATTATGACAGTAGACATACCTTTGATGTATCGTTAGAATTCCGTGCTCGAGTAGAACTGTTATTATGATCCTTTCTAGAAGACTCTGCACCAAGAAGTCCTTGGGTTGAAAGGCCTGGTTTATTGTCCGCAATGTATGTGAGATCAATACTTGGAAGAAATGTGGATGAAATATTCAGCTGCCAAATTTAAGCACAACATACGCAATCTTATTATCTGGCTACATAAGCTAACAGACATTATCACAACTACACATCACGTAGACGCTCACAAAACAAGAGAAGCAAAATAAGCACCGAAAAGAAAAAGAATGAGAACCTCAACATGGAATACCTTAGTCAAAGACAATGATGGAAAAGATACTCCTATCAAGAAGCCAAAGGCTACTCCAAGAAAAGTAGTCACAATGAGCCTCATGGTGTCATTCGGTTTTCTACTAGGCGTACAGCAGCAACAGCATGCAATTTTGTCATCGAGAAGGTTAGTATCAAATTTTAAACACATAAACAAGGAAAAAGTCGGCTCATTCTCTTAAGAAACCTATCAGAAGATATGCACCTGCGCGAAAGATTTCCCATTATATCTACAATCTGTTTTTGTATTTTCATATATGAGCAGCAATGTAGCGAGTGAAAGCTGTAGTTTTTTAACAGGCTCAGCGTTGCCAATCATCCATAAAACAGACACACCTCCTCACAACGGGAACACAGGACCTGAAACAAATAGGAAAGCAAACAAGGCCACTACTCTAAGAACATTTATATCATGAATCTGAACAGAACAAGGCAATTAACAAATAGCACTAATAGAACTTCAACTGAAATTACACAGCATAATTAATGAGTGAATACATAAGTTTGATTGAGACCATATGCACTCAGTTACTTGAGTCAGACAAATATCTGTCCCATACCACCAGATTGTGGTTCTTTCAGAAATTGAAGCTGCTCTTTTTAAAAAAAAAAAAAGACAATAAAAGATGCACTAGTAAAATACAAGGATCGGAGTTGAATCAGTAAGAACTGCAAGGAGACCGCACTAATCAGCTCCTTTTACCCTGCTTTTGACAAGCTTCACTTATTTCACAACCTTACAACATCTTTGACTCCATTTCCAAAATTATCCATCGCACTCCAACTATCTTTTGCAAAACGCGAAAACCAAGAAAACTAGAAACTACAAAACCCATCAACTAACAAGTGTCAAACACAAAAGACAACCATGTGATCATTTTTTGCACTGGTAAGCAAGCACCCATGTGCACTCTCTAACAAATGAAGACCATTCAAGGAGCCAATCGCCTCCACTGCAATAATCCAGTAATATTAGTGCCCTTCCTTCCAGACTCAATCTATGAACCTTGATTATTATAATTGAGAGACAGAAAGAACCAAATCCTGGTTCTAGATTTCAAACAAACAAGACTAAAATACTTCCTTAGATTCAAAGTAACAGACTAAAACGACCAGAATTGTAAACCACAACTTGGAATTTGCTTAAAATTTCAACTACCTGATAAATGTTCGCAGACAAGAACCTGGGAACATCTAAAAACCATAAAAAAAAAATTGAAACTCTTGCACAAACATAAATCAAAGATGATAAATTTTATTAGAAACCAGCTTATTCAAGCTTCGAAGAATGTTACAGGAACCTCGGAAACATCAAAAGATCATAAATTTTCGAACTTCCACACCAAACATGGATCAAAGCCAAGAACTCGCAAAAGAAAAGGCAGCTTGTTTAGCTTCAAAAGATTGCAGCTGCACAAGATTCCAACTTAAATGAAGACGAGGAGCACGCAAAAAAGAAAGAAGCTGGAAACGAACCTGAACAAGAGATTTCTTGTAAAATCACGCGAAACCCACTTCAGAGGATCAAAATCTTAATCTAACGGGGAGTCGGAGATGGGGAATCCTCGTGATCGCCTTTTCGAGTTTAAAAAAGGCTCGCAAAGGCGGATGTTTGTCTTTTATTTTTGTTTTTGGCGTTTTTGGGTTTACTGGCGTTTCTGTTCTGTGCCCAACAAGATCGCGGGGGCGAGGGAAGGATTTTACAGAGGAACAGAGAGAGGGAGAGCCCGAGTAGTGGATTTGGCAATCTTCACACCCTGGCTTGTTTTCGTTGTGATGAATATTAAAAATATGAAAAAAGGGCGATGTGTTTGGATTTTTCCTAGGTAAGGATTTGCAAATATTTAATTCAGCTTTTAACATAAAATACGATCCAATCCAATCCACAGCTTTTCGATGAAAGTGGAATTGGTAATCGGAGCAAACTCAGTTTTTCACAGTTTAAAGACTTCTTCCTTGACCTTTCCGAAGTTGACTGCAACGACTTAAACCTTTCCTATTCGGATGGTTTTCTTTGTTGCGTACGTATGTATGTATGCGTGTTGTCATTTTTTGTGTTCAGAACAGAACTGTAAGATTTCCTACGAAAAAACAAAGCGTGCAGTTAGTTAAACCTACGTGGAGATTGAAGAAACTGTCTAATCTAATTGTGATGATTTTGGTTCGCTCATTTATTGACCGACCCGTATCCAACTTCTCTGGAATCATTTTTCTTCCCCTTTTTTTGGGTTGGTTCCATTGATCCAATTAAACATCTCTGTGAAAATGTTCCCGCAATTTTTTCTTACTTAATAAACCGTGTCACGTTTTTAAGTTCGATTACACGCCTGCTGTGAACACATAAAATTACCCATTTTAGAGTCTGATTGTTCTAGCTCCGTTTGTCTTTAAGAAATTATTAGAATAAATAATTAGAAATTTGATTTTTTTATTTTCAAAAAAATATATTTCAATAAAAAAATAATACTTTCATTTTTCACAGCAATATCGAGATTTTAGGTACAAATCCATTAGAAGACTGTGGAAATTAAAATTCTCCGCAGACGTGCCGAAAAAATGTCGAAAACCCAAATGACGGGAATGAGATTTGCTCAAAGGATTTTAAAATTTTACCTTGAGCTTTCCGATCACGATCGAATATTAGAACAAAAAGGGTGCTCGATTACGACGTAAACCTCAAAATTTCAAATACGGCGGCTATTGATACCACAACAGGCATACGACTGCTTCCTATTCCGTCGGCCACACAACCTTTCCCCTCTGTCTAAAATTCAAGTCCACGGAAAAAAATAAATGATTGTAACTGATGGAGTAGGCAACATGGCACCTCGGGCTGCTTTCTTTGCCAAAAATCTTTGGTTTTGTTGGTCAATAGAAAGGCAGCTGTGGACTTTTCAATTCAATTTACATTACACGCTCAAATCGAATTTCATTTGCGGTTTGTACTTGTATAGGAATGTTAGAGATATTTTAAGAGTGTGTTTTAGTAATTAGTGTAATATTCGAAATAATAAAAAAATTAAAAACGTATATTATTTTATAATTAGATATGATTTTTGCAATAATTTTATTTTATATATATAATGTATAATTTTAAATATATAAAAATATATTAATTCTTTTTTTTTCTTACATTATTTTAATACATTTTTTTTATGAAAATATATCAATTTTTTTCTGATGTTGTTCTAATGCAT
>STGP01003815.1:1628-13203 GCA_004918865.1 Caryocar brasiliense | reverse complement strand
GGTAAAAAAAAAAAAATAATAAATACTATTGTAAAATATAATGGTAAGGTATTAGTTAGTTAATATTAAGTTGTTAATATAGTATAGGTGTTAATTATTTTATTATTATTATTTAATTGAGATTAATTTGTTTGAAAATATGGAGGGGAAGAATAATACAAGTTTAAATACAAAGAAGTCAGGAGGATTTGTTTGACAATAGATATAATAGTATGAAATAAATTTTAACAGTCATTTGTATAGATAAGTAGTGTTGTTGTGCATATTATTTTTATATAATTAGCGACAATAATTAATATGTATCAGTTAATGGCTTATTGTTAACTTTTTTTCTTAAGAAAACATAAAATATGAACAAACAAGTGCTATAAGAAAAATAGAATCCAACTCGACAACAAAGTACAAGTGTCTAGTATAAAATTAAAACAAAAAAAAAAGTACAAAACATATACATTAGGGATTGCATCAATGATGACCTCCAGTACCGTATACCGACTGCCTCCTCATAAAAGCTCTGCGGAGTTGCCCAAAATGTCCTCTATGGCTCAGATCTTTAGGCGGGGTAGGATCCGCAACTGGAGGAACTAGGTCAGAATCCTCTGGTGTAGGAATGAAACTAGAGACCTAGCCAGTGAACTGATGTATCTTAAAATTGGAAGGAACATCCACTAAATAACATCCAAAGGGTGGGAGCGTAAACTTTACAAGGCTACAGGCTTATGGCATGTCAAATGCTTCATAAGACATCCTTTTCGACATGCTGTGCATCTGTCTCGACCATGGCATTCACAAAGCAAATGGGCCAAGCATCCAACCCATGAACTATATGGGATAAGCCTTGGTGTTGGAAGGACTAAAGGACAACTAACATATGCAAGGCGATTAGCACTGGCACTGGATCGCAGTGTGTGCCGGTTGGTGGGATGGGCGCATGTCTCTATTGTCTCCACTGTGTGTCATTGGCAAAGCTCAGATTGTACAATAGGTGCGTTAATCGTCATCATCCCCAAAGCGGTCTGCTAGCGGTACAAGTTATAGAGGTCGCATTATGGCTATCCACATCTCCTCCTGAAGAGCATAGAATATGGAGTCAGTGATTTGAGATACTGCCTTCATATTCTTTTAAATAGGCCTAGCTGCACAGATACGGATATTCTCAATCCCATTCTTTTGACAACATATAGGTACAAAAAAAATTATAGTGTTAGTATGATGAAAAATTCATGGAAATAAAGGAATATAATAGGTGTGCATTCTCACCACTGCACCAAATGTCACTTCAATGGGTGAGATCCACCGTTGTGATACTTGGCAGTACCACTCAATGTACTTTAAGTTGTAGTGGAGTGGCTGTGAAGAGGGTATGCCCAGAATGGTCCTCTTTCTATTAGTGGCCCAAAACTGAATCCACTGTGTATGGAATGTGTCCCAGTCACCCTGATACTGTCAAATGGTAATAGAGTGGAGATCTTCGGTTAGATGAGGTGTAGATAGAATTCGTTGTTGCAGACCGATTATCGTAAGACCCATATGGTTGGTGCCACTCAACTACATAGAAGCAAATAAGTGGAACTAAAGCTGTCCATATCTCACGATCTTGTAAACAATACTTAGGGAGTCCCTGAAGTATCTCATTAATGTCTGGTGTCCAAACCATCTACACTGTAATATCATTACAAGAATAATGATCATATTATTGACTTGAAATTAAAATGCCATAATTATGAATTTGGTTTATGTTATACCTTTTCCTGTCGCATTCTATCTAACTAGTATCTAATATGCACAAGCACAAGGGTAGTCATCTCGATACCTTGTTAAATGTTACTCCACATGCAATTCCAAGAATGTATAATTTAACAAAAAATTTAAGAACATAATGAAACATTAAGGGTGAGTTTGTGACGTATGTACCTACTACTTAGCGGTGTATCGTGATGTGGCATCCTGCCTAATAAGAAGGGAGTTATTGGTGAAAATCTATCCCATGCCCACAACTAAAGTAGGAATAAGGCTCCACCAATTTAGGATGCGCTACATTCAATAGCAGTGCACAACTTCTTGTATAACTATGGGAGGCAAGCTCTGCCCTAACTAAACTGTAGTTGTTTGTCAAAATCTGCCAATAAATGGAGGAACATAAAGTGCACACGCGTGACAATCTTATCGGTGAATAACAAACCACCAATAAGCCACATAATCGGTGCTTTTGTATGTCTCTATAGAATAATATCATCGACACTATCAGGGATGCCATCGAACTCCTGATCTAGCCACAAAAGGGAGACGTAGCTTCCCTTGATAATGTGGGTTGGAGGCATAACTCTTAGCAAGTCCTCACAAATAGTACCTAACCACTGCATCCTATCAACAGGCAACTCTATTCTGGGCTCTGACATCTTGAAGTGTGATGGTGCACTTGCCGTCTCACATTATGAAAGTATATGTCTTAGGTCGCTATCTCTCAATCAGGGTCGTGATTAAATGATGGTCTAGTGTAAAAGACCCCAGACACATATTTTTGTAAAACCTAGTCTGACGTATCCTAATGAGGGAGGGCATCGGTGTCTACTTGAAGGACTGTGTTAGCCCACTGGCACTGGATAATAGGCTGCTCAATACTATCGGTCCAAACTGTCTTCGACCTATGGCTACACTGCTGTTGTAAGAGACTTAGATCAATTGGACCTGGCTATCTGTAATCTCTCCTGTAATATCCACCCTCAGTCATACCTACTTCATGGTTATAACAATAGTTTATATTCAATAAATTGTTCATATCTGCATTTACTTTAAAAGAAAAAATCAATATACATAAACCTGAAAATGATTCACTCATCATAATTTTAAGTTCATTAAATAATGATTATATCAGAGTGTAAACATTTATAATACTGTAAACGCTAATAAATGACACAATTTAGAAACTTGATGTCATGGCTAATCTCATTATAAACAAACATATTTTAAACTTTTAAGTTTTATGTTACCACATTAAATATTTGCTAATAGAAATATATGACATTGCTAAAAATTAACAATATCGTGGTAAACAAAATGGAAGATATTTCACAAATTCACTATCATCATTATCACTAATATCCGATATGTCATCTTCTGTGGGCTGAACCTCTAGAGACTTTATAGTTTAACCTTCATCCACATATAGGAATTGACTTCTTTGTTTGTGAAATTGTTCTAAATGCTTTTGTATTATGTCAATCTTTTGTTTCAATTTTTCTTTGATTTTGTGAACGTCGATTTCTAAAGACCTTGGTAATTCTGCTAAGTGAGCTTTTGAGATGAATAATTCATGGTATCTACAATAAGCTTCCATCTCTCATTGAATCTCCCACAATCTTCCTCATATTGGTTTAGCCACTATTTTTACTTGACCGAAGTCATCTAAATTCTTAAAATACTTTCTAACAAATATATGATTAGCGTAATCCTGTCGGAGGCACGAGTAATTTGGCATATTTACAAAAATACATTTTGCACTTTACCATGTTAATCCTTTAGCATCCGTATATTTTGAGATTACCATTTCCATTTGATACTGATTGTCTTTTCTCTTGCAAATTTTTGCTAAATTTGTTTAAATCCATATTTACTTGTTATACAATTACATGCATACCATGTTAAAAATTATGTCAATTTCAATAAATGAATCAAATGTTGGTAACACATTTACAATTTTAACTTACAAAAAATAAAGTTACACCATGATCTCTATAAGCCAATTTATCTATCAATGATCTAACTAACGCACATTTTTTTTTGTTATGTTTGAGTTTTCAATAAATTGAACAATAAACTCGTGAAGTATTGTCAATTGATACGGTCCTCCAGTCCATCTTATTACAATTCTCATGGACTTTGGCCAGCTTTTTTGCCTTATCCTCTACTAATCTAAGACAAAAGATTTACCTTCCATCTTAGGCCAGTAATTAGAATGACCAAGAGGATGGAACATTAAGATATGGCAATTAATGGTCTAAATTATAATAACTATAGACAAATTGTTTGTAACTCATGGCTCTTGGCATGAATGCTACTATGGCAAGAGAATAAAGGATCCTCATCTCTTAAAATTTCTCACAGATGCACGTTCCATCATTTAGTTTAACCTAGTTTTGAGATGACCAACTAATGTGGCTTAACACTCCATGATTTGGTTGTTAGAGGTTGTAACATGATGCCCGTTTACAGCATTAGAGTTGTTATTGAGAATTTTACCACAAGCCATGGTGAACATATAACCCCTTTGTTGTTACTCCAAAAATGTAGTGCATCATGTGTTGAAATATTCTACACAATAAGACAAAATTTTATTGACCATTGTGGTTATCAATAACATTCGAAGTCCTTTGAGCATGCCATCAATTGACTAAATTGTATTGGTCATCATGGCCCCATAACGCATGCCTCCATCATACGACCGTGCCCATTGTTGTAAGCCCAATCATATGTTTACGGGTGTAGTTCACAAATTCTTCGTATTGCACTAAAGAATTTTATTTTCTGATTTTGATTGTCTATTGATAGGAATGTAGGCATTCAACATCTTCATTCAATAAAATCATATGGGGTCAAAGAAAAAATGTATTTGAGTTAATAGTTACTAACCAGCTTTATGCAAAGCCTTCTTTATATCATTAGTTTTGAATTTGTGGTTATAATTGCTTAGGATGTGGCGAAGGCAGTACTAATCATAAGTTTCTTGAGGCCACCACCAGTCCTTCTGCATGGCCTTCCTTATGCTGATAAGCCGGTCGGTTAAGACACATAGTGCAACAACCTAAATTTAGGCATAAAAGTTTTTAGAATAATTTTAAATTTTTTTGCTAAATTTTGTTTTGAGATAATTTTTATGTGAATTAAGTTGCTTTTGGAATTATGTGAATTAATTTGAATTACTATATAATTTATTTATTATTCTTTCTTTGTTAATAATTAAATTATGGAATATTGAAATAAAATATGAGAAAAAATAGAAAAAAATAGAAAAAAGCCTTAAAAAGTTTATTATAAATTATTTGGGCTATGTTGTAGAAATTAATAATGGGTTTGTTTAATTAAAAGAGTTTATTAAATTATTGGGCTTATGTGAGCTTAATTAATTAAAAAGAGTTAAATTAATAAAAGGCTTAATATAGAGATTTAATTGGATTTAGAATATATTATATAGTAAGACAATTATACTATTGTTTTAATTAAAAGGTTTAAGAGAATGAAGAGAAAAATAGTCATTTTGCAAATCAATCTCCTTACCCTAGTATATAAAAACTTAACTATAGAATTTTGGCCATAAAATCAGACCTCTAACTCTTAGAAAAGGAGAGAAATTCGTGTTTCTCCCTTGCCTTCTCATCCTTTCTTAACTTCTTTCCTAAAATCACCAAAACTACACAAAAAACCTAGGATCAATTAGAGTTTCTTGACCAAGAAACACTCCCTAACCTTGAAAAAGCCCAAGAAAGCTTTAAAAGAAGCCTCGAACACGTCCTAAAGAAGGTTCTTGAAGGTTGAAATTCTGATTTTACAAGTTTGGAAGACAATGTTAGTGTTAATACGGGCTTCCTTGTTTGATTGTGAATATGCATGCATTGTTTGTAATTCTTGTTCTTGATTTCATGCATATAAAATTGCAATGAAGATGAATCTTGATTTGAGGATGAAGAATCCTGATTTGAAGGTTTTGAATTCTGGATTTGATGATTAAATATAAGAATCTTGGATGTGTTATTGATATTCTTAATTGAAGGATAAATATAAAAGTCTCGCTTATGAATAAAGAAACAAAACATATATTTTTTATAAAGAATATGATGTAAAACAATCATGAATTGATTTTTGATGTATGATAATGAACTTAAGACAGAATATAAAATGTATAAGTGATGCATAAAATGTTCTAAGGATGATTAGTTGAATAAGGTTACGCAATTGTACACTTTTGAAATGTAACCTAGAATCAATTGCCAAATAAATAGAAAATAAATTCTAAATTGATCTAAAGTTATTTTGGATGATTAATTATGAATTAGGGATGATTTAAAGTTAATTCAAAAAGAAGAAAAGTTGAAAAATCTTGTCTGGTATATAAACACGGCTTGCTTATGTTATTAGAGGGTAAAACACGGCCTGTCCATGTGAAAAAAACATAAGGTCATTTTGAAGAACACAGCCTGTCTAGGTAATCTAAAGTAGTTACACAGCCTGCCCATATGTTTTAGGTAGAAAAGAAGAAAAAGAAAGGAGCAAGAAAACGAAAAGAAAGGAATAAAAATTTGATAAATCTAATTGACTTTCTTGATCTCGTAAGACTTAGTAAAGGATTGAAGATGGTTAAACGAAGTTAATTTAACATTTGGTAAGATGATTAATTAGATTAAGGAAACTTAGACTTAAAGTATGAACTTGTTATAATGGTTTGTTTGGGAGTAAAATTATATGATTATACTTATGACTATTTGAATAAGCTTTGGTATTTTTGGATACATATTTAATTTGATCCTTGATTAAGGTAAAAGAATGATTTATGAATGTTTGACTTCATTTGAGATTTGATGTGACTTTAGATAGCATTGACATAAGTTGACTTGTATTTAGTACGAATTTGATTACGTATGATACGGAATTTGATTGATATTGGCATTTATTTGACTTGAGCCTTGATTTGGCCAGTAGGCATATATTTGCTTACCCTTGACTTGACTTAAACTTGATACGAATTTGATATGCTTACTTGAATTGGACAATCTTTGTTATTATTCTCTTTGAGTACCATTCGTTCTGAGCTTGATGGCTATTTTGGATACTTTATGAAAAATATATCTTGTGCCTTAGCAGAGGCTAGAAGCTAGGATTTGCTTCTTTTAATATTTGATTTGGACATAGATTAGAAGTTTGGATTTGCTTCTCTTGATATTTGTTTAGTAGGCATAAATTTGCTTACTTCTAATTTGATGTGGATTTGACATATACTTGGTACATCCTGATTTGAGTTTGATAAATAAATAAAACATATTTGCTAATATGGTTTGCTATTGAGTCTTTGACTCTCTTATCATGAATATTTGTTTGATACATACAATGTATGTAGCTTTGATTGTTATAAAGCATACATATGGTATTATGATCATGAACATTTGGTATGACATGCATACATATATTAAGTCTGGACTAGTCAATTCTGTATTCTGTAAGGATGTGTTGTAGCAACACCCTGATTTAAATCTTTGGATCATTTTGTTTAGTGCCTTTTGGGCACTCTTGTTTAGTGTTCTTTGAGCTATTTACGACTTTGGTCACCTCAGTCCTGGAGAATTTGTTCTCATCCTGAAAGGAAGTGACTGTTATGTATCATTCATACACTTTGTATGTAATAGCCCCATCTACTAGCGAATATTTTCCGCTTTAGGCTTACTAGCCCGCACACATCTACCAAGAACAAGGCGATGTCCACTTATAAGCCCAGGCACCCCTGAAACTTTGCTAATATAGATAGCACTTTGCTGAGTCCTCTCTCTCTTTAAGGTGAAACGTCCTCACTTAAAGATGACTCATCCTGAAATCGCTCAAGAGGTGGCTCCCGACGGCTTTAATACCATTTCATATATCAGTTTAGTCAACTGACAAATATTGTCTGCTTTGGGCCAGTGGCTCATACGGTTTTGTTTATCTACCCGTGCACCATCCCACATGAGGAAAGCACATCTACTAGGAACAAGATACTGTTCACTTATAAGCCTAGGCATCCTGTAGCACTTTGCCAATGTGAAATAGTACTTTGCCAAGTCCTCCCCCTTTTGAGGGTGAAGCGTCCTCACTCAAGAGGTGGCTCATCTCAACATCGCTTAAGAGATGGCCCCTAGTGGCTCTGATACTATTTCATATAGCAGCCTAGTCCACTGGTGGATATTATCAACTTTGGGCCCACCAGTCCGCATGGTTTTGTTCCTTCACGTGTGCCTCATCCCATACGACAAAAATACGTTTATCAGGAATAAGGCTTTGAATCTATTTTAAATATGTGACTCTGTTCTAAAATACATTATTCATATACATTCGAAAGAATAATCTTTGTTCTAAATATATGTTCAATTAATATAAGTTATGGTTATGTGTGACTTGGTTATGGAATGTTCTGAATATGATATGTTTAAATAATTGAATGATAAGTTGAAGAATGTATTGTATTAGTTCGATATTTATTTTGTATTTCTTATGGATGGAAAGTCAGTCATAACCCTATGTTCACATCCCGGTATACTTACTTAGTTTTACTAAGGGTAGTTGTCATGATTACTCAGGTTTATTAGCGATAGTGTCAGCAACAAATGGGACTAAGATTTGTATTGCGACCATAGGTGTGCAAAGCAGAGAACATAAAAGATATTGACAAGATATATGATGATATGAAATCACTTTACTGCATATAGTATTAGGATTTACTTATTATTTGTCCTTGTTCTGAGAAGTTATGATGATTTGGATATTTGGATAATTGCTACGGCAATATTTGTAACCCTACAATATTGAGTTTTGAAATGGAATACTTGATTTGTCATTTGAATTCGAATTTGATTTGTTTGATGGACTCATTACATAAGATTGTGAATTGTTAAGTTATATATGAGATCTATAAGAATGTATATTTTAAATTGGACTATTAATAAAGGTTTGGTAATTAAAGAAAAAAAATAATGAAAACTAAAGCCCATGCATAAGAAATTTGATATTTGAATTTGGTTTGAGACGTGACACACAGATCTGTATGCTCAGTAACAAACACCCGCAAGCAATTTATAAACCATTCCTAATTGTAGGTGTCTTTATTTTCTACAATAGCAAATGCAATAAGATAAATATGATTATTGCCATTAAATGTAGCGGCACATAACAAATACCCACTGTATTTCCCATGTAAGAATGTTCCATCAACATAAATCATTATTGTGACAATGCTCAATTGTCTGCTGGAAGGCTTAAAACATTCAATTGAAAACCATGGAAGTTGGATCTAAGTGATTGTTTGATGAAATGGTCATTGTCTTTAATTAGGTAAGTTGTCTCAAGATTGAGATGACACATTGCAGTCCTGCATCGATATAATTGTCGGTAAAATTCATCCCAATCCCAATGCAGCTTCGAGTTGACCATTTGTTTTACCTTCTAAGTTTTCCTATAATTGAGCTCATATCTAACTTTTTCTCTTTTCTCATTCTATAGGGTTGATATTTTGGTGCTTGGCTGTTTCTTGATTAGAGCCAAGACGAACTCACAAATATACTTTTGATCCAATTATGAATGGTCAGTAGACATTTCAAGATTTAAACATATGCGAGGGACATTGTACCTAGTGATTCTCCAATAATTAACCTCTTTCCTCTGTGATGCGTGAAGCCTCTACATACAATTACTGGCTTCATCTTTGCATCTAATGGCATAGGTTCTTCTCTTCATTTCTTCAGAGCAGAACTGGTGATGCCCCTTTAGATGACACTCTTTATCAGCTTCTTGTCTCGCATTTCTTGATGAGAACATCATACAAACAGCAAATTCTTTGGTTGGATCCCAGAATGAATTTGAAGGAGTTTCTTATGAGGATCCACATGCAACATGTCAAAATTGATTTCAGAAAATGGCAACGAAGAAACAAGGGTCAATAATGGATTCTAAACAGGGGCATTGTAATAATAATCCTGTGTAACCCTAGGTTTATCATCATCATCATCATCTTCCTCCTCATCATTATTGTCAAGCCATAAGTCATCTTCATCTTCATCATCATTCTCAACAAGATAACCACCACCACTAAAATCATCATCATCATCTACAATAACGTCTCCCAAAAGATTCAAACCAATAATAGCATCATTAGTCTTAACACAATCATTTTCATCAACAGAGTTATCCCCATCAGCAGCATTTGATAGCCCAACATCATCCTCCTCTTCGGTCAGAGGAACTGGCCAAAAAATTTCAATATATATTGCTAATAACTCCAAACCACTAATATCACAAATATGATCAAACATTGCAAATACATCATCGTCGTGACCTATATGCATGCATTTATATCTTAATGCGCCATTTTGTAAGTAGGTTATCGAAACATTATATTAGTTATGAATTCATTGTCTTGGGATAGTTTAATTGTCTGAACAACTTTCATACCTCATTGCCCTAATTTTAACCTTCAGCTGATATGAAATCGTTTCAACTAACCACCATCATAATCATATCTTAATTCAGTGCGAATAATTTCTTCATCCCAATAGACTTTACCATATGTAGGAGTGGCCATTTTCTGATTACTATGGCAATTATGAAAAGAAAAAGTAAAATATCATTCATTAAACCTCAATCACATAAAAATTAGTCAAGAAACGTATATGTTAAAAATATAAGCCTAGAACTTCTAATAAAAAATAGCATAATCAACATGGAAGCAACTCGCAGGATGAGTTAGGTATTAATTGCGTTCTTATTACAAATATGTTATAACTACAACAAGTCAATTTTTTGAATAATCATATTCTCTATGAATTACTTTTAATACTACTACAAAGAGTATCTATGCTACGAGCGGCATGCCTAAAAATTCTATTTCCTACTCTATACAACCACATAATCCTCTAAGGTGTGTACTTTTTCTTAAAGAAGTGTGGCTTTCTTTCCTGAATTATTTCTTTATTCTTTTTGTTAATTTATTTTGTGGTACAAGTAAAGTCAATTTTTAAAAACATGTTCAATCTTGAATCTACCTTTTAGAAAGATGAATTCCTTACATGCTTCTTATTTGCCACAAAATTTTTACTTTCAGACATCCCACTTCGATTTATGGATACATAATTGGCATTTTTAATATTCTTATAAATGTTTTTATGCCATTCCATCTTAAGGGCTCGTACTAGCTTATCATAATCATTAATCTTACGACTTCCTCCATTTACAAAGTTAATATGCTGAATAAGGTGGTGACCTGTGTCCATCTTATAATCCTTAAGTAGATTTAAGATTGTCATCCAGTCCACCTTATCATTATTATGCGCATCATCTATACATTTTTGTATAAACTTATGTAGTGAAAGGAATTGTAATTGACATCCTAAAACAATTCAGAATTTTTTTATCAACTATTTTAGGAAGTGAGATAGTATTTATTTTTTTTATTTTTTAAGATTTATAGTTTACTGTTTAGGGTTTAGGGTCTAAATTTTAGGGATTAGGGTTTAAGGTTTAAAGGTTAGAGTTTAGGGCTTAGGGGTTTAGGGTTTAGAGTTTACGGTTTAGGGTTTAGAAAAGTTTAAGTTTTAGTGTTTAGGGGTTTAAGGTTTTATGGTTTAAAGTTTTAGGGTTTATGGGTTTAGAGATTAGGGTTAGGGGTAAACACATTAACCCACGACCTACATAACTTGACCCACAATCTACGAATTATAAAATATATTATGTGGGTGCAAGTTAGTTTTTGTAATCCATACCTCTGCGAGTCGGATTGCGAATTTGTAGTTTAAAACCTGACTCCCGACCCGACTTGCATCAAATATTATATTATACATATTAT
>STGP01003803.1:19220-29598 GCA_004918865.1 Caryocar brasiliense | reverse complement strand
ATTGATCAGTTTCGCGCAGATAATACATCCAAATTCCAATCCATCCACAGAGTAAATATTAAGTCCGTGAAAACTAAAACAAGTAAATGAAGCAAAATTTAACCGCTGAAAAACGCAGCAATCAGCCAAGAACAAAGACAGATTCGGAATGAGATTGTCTTGAAGAAACGGATGAAATAAAACAAACGATGGAGGAGTGATACAGGAAGCGGATATGGAGATTCGTGAACTTGCCTTGTTGATCCAGAATATTCTTCAATTATTTGTATATATATAAATATATATTGTTTTTGGTTGTTGTGGGGTTTTGGATTTTGCAGAAAGGGTTGTTTGTTATGCTGGTGGTGGTGGTTTCTTTGTTGTTCGTGGTGGTGGTCGTGGCGGTCTTTGTCTGTCGCTGCAGGTAGGAATCAAAAAGGCGAAATTGTAATTCTCTCCTTCCCTCTCTTGTCTTTTTCTTTGTTTCTGTTTTGGGATATCTTTTATTTTTAATGATGGGTGAATTTTATTTTTATTATTAATTTTTTTGATAGAAAAATATAATTTAATAATTATTTTTTTAAAAAAAGTGGTTAGTTACTAATTAAATTAATAGTTAATTATTAACAAACAAACTTTAAATCTCTATTGCAATTTTTTCAGTTAGTAAAAGCTAAAATATATGACATTGACTTGGTTTGGAAAATAGCGATTGCTCGCATTTGACCTAAATTTCTGTTGTAAGTATATGCAATTTCTGTCCCACAGCATGAAGGATCTGTCTTGTGTTCATGTTTGTGTCTGTGCAGGAGCATGTTTGTCCGTGCCATGAGATTCCATAATTACAGGAACCCTTAACAACTTGGACATGAAGTTGTTGATGAACATGTTTGATGGTCTTGTTGGAGCTGGCAGTTTGGCCATTGCCAATAGACCCCAGTGGTTTTCATTCCTACCCTTATCTTTTGCTCTTGTATTTTCTCCACCGTTGGCTTTGTTTTATTTATTCCTTTTCATATTCTCAGTGCCTTTGGAATAACTATACGCAACTCAATAGTCACAGCTTCAAGAAATGAGCTTCTTTGACATACGAGAGAATGTACGGGCACTAATCGCGACTACAGGGAATGTCCATGCTGCAGCTGAACAACTGTTGGAGAATTCTGGTCGGTAGCCATAATTTTACTAAAGGTTGTCAGTTTTGACCAGAGTTGTATCAAAGTCCTCTTTTTGGGTATACGTTAGGTCCATTATAATCGTAAGGGCTGTGACCAACGCTGGCATTTCCGTATAGGTTGAATTGTCAGGCCCAAGAGTGTTTTTTTTTTTTTTAAACTACAGAGATCACGTTCCGCTTATAAATGATGCCCATTCGATACAAGAACAACAGTTGACTGGTACCATCCCTACAAATACGGGATTTTCTAATCAGAAATATCAAAGCTGACATTAAAGAAAAAAAGAAAAAAACGAAAACCTCAGTGAAAAAGACCAATCAAAGTTGTTTCTAGGGCAAATACATTATTTCCGACCAAAAAGTATAGAACAGAGATTATTTATCATTAATCCATATTCAAATGATACATAATTCAGCGGAAATGCGCCCATAAAAAATAGGGCAGATAAAATGTTTATCGACAGTACTTACATGAATGAATTGGTCTACATTCGAAATATCCAATCTCCAAGAAGCTTAATAAGTGTACATTATCAAAATCTAAGTACCAGTCATCATAAGAACACAACCTTCCATCAAATTTAAGAGAAAACGAATCAATCATGCGTGCCTAAACAGCTTCATGCTGAGCCAATGAAAGTATATGGCAACGAAGATGATAGGCACTGTCAGTGGCACCAAAAAGCAATAATACCTGAACATTTCAAAAATTCCCATTCAGAAAAACAAGAAGAAACAAAAAAACACTTTCTTTTGGAAGAAAAAGGAAAGGAAGAAAAATGAGATTTATGGATTACTACTACCAGTCATTTTGAACAGCTGAGATGATAGGACTGTCTGATATTGGAAGAAGTTTTGATACAATTGCCGTTAAGAAAAATCCCAGATAAGAAATGGAGCCAATCCCTATAAAGAAATACTCCCAATACGTTGTCATTTTGGACATCCTCTTTTTAGGATCAGCAGAATTTTCTGACAACAGAGACAAATGAATTAAAATGGTGTTTGGTACCCTTGGATGTGGCTGTAAGTTTTGGAGCCAAAACTTAGCTGAAGGAAAACGACAAAGGGTTTAAGAGAAGGCCGCTACTGCTTCTCTGGGTGTTGCTGATTGACATTAATGCCCTGACCTTTTCACAAAAGCCCATTTATATCCTTGTTCCACATCCGTCTCTCTCACATTGCAAAAGAAAGAGGTGAAAATTTGCACAATTCGTGAGCAAATAGCAAAGAACAAGTTTGCAACAAGATTTAGGGATTTCAAAGTGGGATACTTATCTCAATTAGATCGCAAATGAGATCAAACAGAGAGCAGATCGTATGGCAGCTTAAAACTTGGTGAGACTGCACCAAGAGGGGAAGCAAGCATAGACGAACATTGGCAGTGGCAGTGACAGAGTTGTGTGGTGGTAATATTAGTGTTTGCAAAAGGAAGAAGAAACAAGTAAAGAGAAAAGGGCTGCAATAAGAAAAGAAAAGGAAAGGAAAAAAGAAAAGAGAAAAGGATAGAAAAAAAAAGGTAAAAAAAGAAGCAGGTTCACAAATAGAAGAACAAAATTAAATAAAACAACATAAAATCTGAGGCAAGACTAACAGTGAGAAAGATAGTCTCTGGCTAAACTCAGTCCAGGTAGACCGTGGACAGCAGTTGAAACCAGGAAAATCAGTCAAAACCTAGGATTGACCCAGTGGATTGATCCAGTATCTTATTTCAGAAAATTTTGTAGGAAATATAACAATGGCTGATGGAAATCTGATTTGACAAAACAACCTCGACTACCTCCTTTGAACCTTGATTCAATCTCTCACTCAATAAAACTGTCCAATTCTGACCAAATTGGTCGTAACTTATAACAATCATTCGAACATTAGTGACTAACCAAAGACATGAAATTTAGAATCTAAAATATATTTATTTGTCAACGGAAATTGCAATCTAAACACTTCATATAAGCACATCAACTTGGTAAAAAGTCTATAAAGAAAAGTACCGGAAAGGTCATGCACTGAAGAAGGCGTGAGGCGGGTAGTAACAGTGAATCCCCAAACTCAAGTCTGCAAACAATTAGAAAAGATCAGATGTCAATCAAAAACCGAAGCATACGAATGAGATGTCAATCAATATTGAAAAACACTCGGAAAGCTCCAAATTCTCAATGATAAAATTTCAAGCAGTAGGGTAACACCACACCGAAAACAATAGTAGAACCCTAGATTCAACTGTTCATTATCTCGCCGAATGCAACCGAACTGCAAGACCTAATTCTACTAACAAATGGCTCGATTCAAGCTTCCTTCAGTTTTCTGCCAATACTGCTTGAAATCTTATAACTCAACGAAAGAAAAGTAATAAGCTAACCAACTATACAAAGATAAATTGACAGAGGAGGTAAATTAGGGTTTTAGGGATTCGGAGACTTGCCTGATTGAAAATATTCTTCAATTATTTTTTTCTTTCTCTTTCTATTTTGGTTTTGGGGTTTCTGATTTTCGGAGAGGGCTGTTTGTTATGCTAGCGTCCCCTCGATCCAAAATTTTTTTAAAAAAGAAACGTTTTTAAAAATTATTATAAAGAAACACCGTTAAAATTGCGGAATATCATATTATAAATTTTTCGAAATAGCAACACAATTTGGACATGGGTATTTTGGGCCGCGATGGGCAGAGTTAGAGCTGGAAGTTGAAAGACCTGGTCTGGACCAATCGAAGCCCGACCCACGCACGACGAGGTCTACTTTTCCGAAACAAATACCATACCACGCGCTCCGAGCCACGCCACCATTGACCCCACACTGCTCCACGCGACTTTCGAAAATAAAATCCCTGGGCGGGCTTGGCTTCCCGCCCGTTAAAAAATCACAACACGACACAGCACATTAGCACAACACAGTACACAATAACAAAACCTCCTCGCATTCTCTCATTCTCTCTTTTTCTCATGGAGTCTCTCACAGATTCCGCCCTCCTGGCGAAGCTCGAATCCTCCACTTCCACTCCGCTATTCTCTCTCTTCTCCACCCACCTCCACCCCTTCGCCGATCTGTCGCGTTCCAACAAACGCCAAACCCTAACCCTAATCCGATCTCTTGCCAAGCAATTCCTCCCCTTCCTCAACCGCTGCCTCTCCATTTTGCCCAAACGCCTCTCCGATCCCTCCAAATTGCTCCCCGAGGACGACGACCTCGCGCGCCAGCTCTTTGATATTTACAGGCTCTGCCTCGACTGCGTGGAGATCGTTTCGTCCGAGCTGTCGTGCAAGCCCGCTGCGGTGTACGTGCAGAGGTTGAGGCTCGTCTGTTGCTTGGAGGCGCAGGGGTCGTACGCGGAGGCGGTGGAGGAAGGGTTTCGTGTTTTGGAGAAGGTCAGGGTTTCGGATTTGGGGGGAAAGAATGGGAAATCGGAGCGGGAGTTTGTGCCGGGGCTTGTGGAGGATGTGGATGCCGAGCTGGTGAAGTTGGTGGTGGAGGTGGTGGTTGTGATCGTGAAATGCGTCGCTTTGGGTAAGAGCATGGATGTTCAGGATTATCGGAAGGTTAATGCGTTGGTGGACGAGGCTCAACCTTGGTTCAGGTTTGTTGTCGGGATGGAGTTTGGTTTGATTTTTGCAATTGTTTCTCTTTGATTCTGATTTGTTTATCTTTTGAGCTTTTTATGAATTCTCTTTTTCTGGTCCATATAACTAAAATGATGGAAAATTAGCGTATTTACAGTTGTCTTTGCAAATATTTTTGATGAATTGTTCTATCAGAGATGTTATAGCCATGCCATGGATAGGCGTGAGTTGCCAGTTAGTTTTTAGTTGGATGCTAGTTTCATCTGATATTTGCAGGAAGTACCTATCTAGAGTACTGATTGGTCTGTTAATACATGGATGTTCTAGGGTGTTAGATGCCAGTACATATGAGAAGTTGCATAGAGTGCTTGTGACCTACCTTGGGAAATGCACTCTGTTTTTGGCTGGGGAGCTGTTGAATTTTGATGGAGATATAGCACGTGCTTTCTTCATGACAACGTTAAATCAGTATGTAAATTCATCAATGAAAGATCAAATTTACAAGGTAATGTATGCTAGTTTTCTGGTTACAGTTTGCTTAAGAGGTTTATGCATTCCTTTTGTTGATCATCAATTTGCAGTTTGCCCGCAGGATCTGTTCCTCACTATTCTTGCTTAAGGGGGACATATCTTCAGCAGTCATTGACATGGTGATATGTATTCTTGACTCTCTTGCCAATCAATGCAAGGTAATAGGAACAGATTTGTTATTCTCAAAATTTATTGATGTTTTTCTATTGAGATTACAACACTTTATACTAATTGCCCCTTTATTACACCTTTTCCATTTATTTAATTGTATGCCATTACAAAAGTGCATGAACATATCTGTGCAATTGATTAAGTTTGCTGTGCTTAGAGCCTATGTACATCAACTGCACAAGTTTTTTGCGTGCTGGAGAATGTAGTTTTTTAGAGCAGAGGGGAACCATTCTCAGATTTGATTGTTCCTTTCAATAAGGTCCAACCACAAACAAATTCTTTGAACCATTTCTTTGAGATGATTATTTTATTGTTGTTTTACTAATTTTATGCTACTTTGTTACAAGGATGAATTACTTTATGTTCTTGGCAAGAACAAGGAGTTGCACAACAAAGCATTATTGAATAGATAACTTAAGCAAGATATATCCGCACTGTTTTTGCTAGTTACTCATGAACTTTCTTCAGTTGCTGAGTTTTATATCTGCATGCACTTCTGTCTCAATGATTCGCTGAGACATTCAGATTCTTCTTTTTTACTTTCATTTGAGGTATATGTAAGAATGGCTTCCTTGTGTTAGAGTATCAGAACACTGTGGTTGTAAAGCTCTGTTTCCAGAGTGATAACATTTATAACTTATTTTTTGGCAGGGTGAAGTGGAAAAATTTGGCACAGAATTTGTAGAAATCGTCTCGTATTGTGCAAATAGATGTCAAACTGCAAGTACAATATTTTGTGGTACTGTTGCAGAATATCTTAGCCAGTTAGCTGGCGACTTTTATCAGGTGTCTTGTTTAGATGGTCTGTTATACACTATTATTCATTTTTGTGCTTCATGCACTAGTCACATCATGATTGTGGTTATTTCAAAATGAACTTTTTTCGCAGGTTATGGCACCGTTGGATTTGATTCTCGAGCTTTATGCCACTGGATTGTCCTTTATGGATTTTGTTATTAAGTCCCAAGGCTGCATTACAAAAGATGACCCTTCAGTTAGTATTCTGCTTCATGGTGGATTTAGAGTTTGCAATTTGGAGCATTTGCTTGGTTTATTGCAAAATTACTTTCGTTTTGGTGGCAAAGAAAAATGTGTATCATGTGGTCTTGTATTCAAGGATTCAGCCAATCAAATCTGTTCAGAATTAGACTTGTGTAATGGAAAACTTTTAACTTCCCGACAAAAGAATAGAAATGTCTACATGCTGGCTCACCTGAATGCACTGAAGTTCTTGTGTCAGCCGCTTGCTGACCTTGTGAACTCAGAGAAGAAACTTATTCTCTCTGAAAATGATGGTTCATCTGTATCTTCTCTGCTTGTTATTATTCTCGAAGCATTGCAACAGTTCTGCAATGTTTTTCTACTTGTTCAAAGGTATACGCCTTCTCTTCTTTGCAATAATTGTGGATAGTTTAGCTGCTGAGTTTTTGCATCTCATTTGCATGATGTTTTTGCATCTGAATGAAAAAGGGGGTGCTGTTTCTAATTTTAACATTCTTTTTGGTCTTTAGTGCTTGTTGCTGGTCTATGTTCATATGCCGTGCCATTCCTTTTGAAAGTGGTTTTTGCTTTTATGGAGTATGAGGAGAGTATGAAGGTTGCTTGTCAGCTAAAAATTCTCACAAGCATGTCAGCCAAGCAAACTCACATCTCTAGCCTTATAAACATTTTCTCTTCTTTTTGGGACAACTCAGAGATGTATCAGTGGGCAGATTGAAGAGCCCGCATTATGATACAACTGAAGTAGAATTTATAAATTGTCTAGTTCTGAACTTACTAATCTTTACTTGGGGGAAGTAACATTTTAATTTTCAGTTTTTTTCCTTTTGTTTGACTTTGGTAGGTCTGGTCCTTGAAAGATGAAATTTTAATGTCATTGTGCAAGTCATACCCTGTTATGGACATATTTTTATATAAACTTGTGGCTGAACCTTTTAGTCATTCTCTGAGATTTGCTTTCATATGGGTGCAGCACTACTTCTGAAAGAGAGAGAGATGTATTAGATGAAAGAAAGATGATTGTTAGTGTATCTGTTGCTGCCTTTATTCTGTCCATCAAAACGAAGTTTAGATTGGAGGTTAGGGCTCTTGTTCTCTAAATTGTTAATCCAAAGTGAATTATAGTATATTACTATTGCATTTTTTATTTTCTTCCATCATTGTAGGAGTTTGATTGCTGTTGTGTTCCAATCTTTAAATTTGGCTAACGAAATTTCATTTTCATATTTCAGAATATTGTGCATCTAATTAAGCATGTCATAGCCAGTGAATGGATCCAACCTCAGGAGCTGAAACATCTATTTGCATCTCTTCACAATGTTGGCATACTTTTGTACAGAAATAAGCGAATGGATGAGGTATCCAATAGTATAAAGTTCTCTCTTCTAAGTGTGGAAATATACAGTAGCTGCAAGATATCATTGAGAAGTAGGAATCTGTGTTATGAAATGGTTTCCTGCTATTATTTCTAGTTTGTAGTGCCTCTTTGTGTACTAAAGGCTCACAATATTTGATTATATAAGGAAAATTTTACATTTTATTGTTTCTGTGACAGTATACTTTTTGCAATGAGTTCTTGTTTCATGAATCATTTGGGTGGAAGTTATTTTATATTAGCCTTCTTGTAATGTTGCCACAATCTTTGTGGTGCTTTTATTCTGTGTTTTAGTAATATTGGTGAAGGCCATAAGAAATGGAGCCAATATGGCTGTTTTTTTTTTTGGTTAAATGAAAGTAATTCAGTATCTGTTCCTGTTCTAATTTGAAGAATTTGGTATCTGTTGCATTCTTTGCCAGTGCCCATGTGCTGTGGTGTTCAAACTTGCAACACTATGATTGCATAGTTTAGACAAAACATGATCCTGATGCAAGTGTAAAATCTGAGTCCTGTACATTGCTCAAGTGTTGGACAAGTCTATCTTTCATCTCAAATAGTACTATTATTTCTCAATTTACTTTTGCATCAGCAACTGATTCGGGAAAGAAAAAGACAAGAGGTTAGCGTATAATGGGATCTTGTTGAAGAAGAGACATCAGTATTGACCATTACCGTGCAGCTTAGCTTGCCTTCATATGTTGTGTTATTTTGGGCACTCTTTGTGCAAAAGGCTCTTTTATTTTAGTACTTTGAAGGCTCCTTTTGCATGAAGGAAAATATCTTGAGTAGGTTGTTGCAAGTTTTTGAAACATTTCTGATTTTGGTGCTAGAATTTGTTATGTAAAGGTAAGGTTGTAATATGATAAGAGTGATTCATCAAACAGATCAATGGTGCATCAGTAGTTGGGGGATCTTAGTTTTATATTTGTGCATATGCATATAACTTCTGCCATTATCTGCAAAATTTGCAGTATTCTAATTTTTAATTCTTTTGGTTAATTATGTTATTCTTCAGGCTTCAGAGGCATTAAAATTAGGTTGCAGAGCATCATGGACTCGTGTCAGATTTCTATGTCAAATTTTTAGGCAAGAGGGAAATCAGTTCACTGGCGATCTGACAGAAGACACTATTCTTGATTCTGTCAATGAGACATGCACAAGAACTGCTTTTCTTTTAGATGTTCTCCATCAGTGTGGTAGTCTTAAGATGAAAAAACTGATTGTAAGGAGCCTGGAAAACTGGACTCTTGCTGAAGATTTGTTTAGCAAGATGCCAGGTCCTTTGCCTTTGGTGAAACAGTGGGTAAAGGTAGAACCTCAATGACTTTAATTATCTTCAATCTATTTTGTTTTTCTTTTGGTTTAATCTGATTGCTGTTTGATTTTTAGATAACATGTAAACTGAATAAGAACATGGATGTGGATAGTAGTGCTGCAACCTTGTTTAATTTGCTGTCATCTTCAGTGAGAGTGTCAAAGAGGGCAATTGGCAAAATTTTACAGCAGGTTTATTTTTTTAATTATTTCCTTTTTCCTTTTTCCTTTTAATTCTTTGTGCATTTTTTTAGCATGATTTTAATTTGTCTTCTTTAGCCGTCACTAATGGACATTTTTTTTTTGTGAAAATATGTGTAGGAGCTTCTTGCATATGAAGCAATGGATGCTATGAATCCTGAATTATGTCAGAGGATGCAAATAAAAATAGTGGATATTCTTTTGCATGATGTCTATGTCACAGAAGATAGTTCTTTAAATAAGTCAAGAATTTTACTTAGAAAAGGATGGTTGTTAAGGGCCCATGGGTTTGCAGGTTTGCAAGACTGTATTCAGTGTCTGTCAGAAGCAATATCCACAATTGTGAGTGATTTTGTACCTACTGATACTTCTCCTATTCATCTTCTTCCCATGAGATTAAATGTTTAGTAGAAAACATGTTTTGCTTTACAGAGTTGGATTTCTGATTCACTTGAAATAGTCCCTTAACAGAACGGTGAAAATTGTAGCAGTGCATCTTCAATTCGTCATCAATTAGCTGTGGTGTATTCCATACGTGCATTTTGTATCCAGGAGGCTGATCCACACTCAAAGGTGTTAATCATAAAAGGCTAGTCTCCTGAGTTGACTAATTGATGATTAAGGGCTACTATCTGCTGTTTTCATATGTTTATGAGAATGGAGATTTCTGTTATTACTGAATTTTTGCTTGGTTTTTCTTACTGACAGCAAATTTTTCAAGATATCAAAGATGCCCTAAATCTGTGGTTGAACATTCCAATTTCAGATTACAGCTTTGCATGTGAAGAGGGCAGCATGTTTTCTGACACCGCACTTTTACTGCTGTATAATATAATTGATTTGTTATCAATGAAGGTATCTTTATGATTTTGTTGAGTGTTTTCTGTTCTGCATTACTGACATGTTTTCACCCTCTTTGCACCATTAACCAAATCTCCCTCCAGGGTTCGATGGAATTTCACCAAAACATATATGGGCTGATGTTTAGATTGTTTAACTGGAAGAATGTGCCATTTGAGAAATTTTTGTGCATAATGTGGGAAGGCAGAAGACTCAGTCATGCTCATTGTGTTTC
>STGP01003803.1:7605-19164 GCA_004918865.1 Caryocar brasiliense | reverse complement strand
TTGATTGTTTTGTCTAAACATCCCTCTAGGTTTCTGTTACCAGTCGTTCTGCTTTTCTAGCTGGATATCTTTACTACAATTTGTGTGAAAGACTTGTTGCAAATGGACAGTTATTCAAGGTAATTATCAAACTTTTGTTCCATATTATGTAAAGCCTTAATGTTTCTGCTGTACTTTTTCTATGGGGAGAATGTGCAATTATTTTATACGAACCTCTTAAGAATCAAGGCCCCTAGTTTTAATTGCTTTGTCCTAGTTGAGAGTCTGTAGGTAGCCTTCACTTACTAACTGTAGTACACTTTTTATTTCTTTCTATGCCTTGACGTCTTCATTCACTCCAAGCTGTATATTATCTTTTTGAAACTTTGTGTATCGGAAGCTTTTATTTTCATGGAAAAGTTGGATCTCCCTCGAATTCAAATTCAAACCAGCTTTGACATCTTATACTGGTTTGCAGTTTTTATTTCTAGCATTACTTGCTTGTCTTAATTTTATATTGGTTATAGTTTCATTTCCTATTCTTGATTTATTTGGTTGTCAGACTGTTCATTTCATTTGCTTAATTCATCAACTCTTTCTGGGTAGAAATTGTAACTTATTCAGCTTCTACAAAAGCATTATGTGGAAGTGGCTTTTCAAGTTTATATCATTTGGATTGTGGATCTGTGTTTGGCCATGTTTGCCATGTAATTAGCATGCGCATGTACTAGCATAGAGTTCAGATGCGATTTATATGTACTTCACCTTTAATAGATAATGTTTTCTTACTCTTCAGGTATACAAATTACAAAACCGATGTAAGATGTACAACAGTTTTTACAAAAACACCTCAATTATCTGTTATATCCACATATGCTTATGCTTTTATTTACCCCATGCTACCTTTTCCTGATCAACAATTCTAGTTGTTTAATGCAGTGGATTGGGTCTCATGATACTAATTAATTCATTGGGGGCCTTTATATTTTATGATTTTAACTTGAAAATTGGAAGTCATGGAAAAGTTTTGTTGCAGTAAATATTCTTGTAATATTCATAAATATAAATGCTATCCACAGAGTTCTTAACAAGTATCCATAGAAATAGTTTCTCGGAGCAGAAAAAAGTGTCAGGTTTGGAATAAGACAATGCTGATATTTTTCTTGTTCTGAGATCTTGTTTGATAGAGTTGTTTGAGGCGGCAAAAAGCCAACTTGGGGCTGATATTTAAACTGCATGTGATCCATTTAGCAAGGCATATAAAAAAATAATTTGTTTAGTTTTTTGGCCTGCTTTGTAAAGAGGTGGATGCATATAATTTGGGTCTTTTGACAATCTATATATGTAATATGGTAACCTATTAAATATTTAATACCTAAAGTTGGCATTTGAGTTGATACAATCATTGAGGGACATGATTTAATGAGCCAAATCAACTCATGCGGCAGCTTTTGCCAAAGGCATGCAATTGTCAGCTTGTTGGGTCTACTTCAGACTGCTACTTTTGCTGTGTGCTATAATCATGTTTCATTGAGATGCTTACTTTGTTTGATTGAACTTGGATTTACATGTTCTGCCCAGCGTTGTGACTGTATCTTCTGCAAATATTATTCTGGTCCACTTGTTGCACCTTGTCTTACTAGAATCAGGCAGCTGTTTTATTGGGTCTTCATGTTTATGTTTTAATGCAGCCAAATCTTTATATATTACATTTTTCTAAATATTTCTTGACATTTTCCACCTGTGCATTGTTTAAAATTCATTTATTTCTTTTTCGAATTTTCTTTGAATGTAGCTCCTTCTCTAAAACTCTACTGGATACATGGTCACTGCTAGAGCTTCTTTTTTCATATATACTTATTTTTTCCTGCTGATTTCATTTATCCAAATTTCGAAAAGTCTTTTCTTCTGTGCAGGCTCTTTCTTATGCAAAAGAAGCGCATCGTCTACGTACTAAATTATTTCAAGAAACATTTATGTACTCTGTTGAGAAGCGAGTTGAAAAGCACACTGAAGCGTGGGATAATGTCCAGAAACTTACGTATTCTCTTCGGAATTTACAATTGAACAAATCAATTGCTAGTGAAGTTTGGTCCTGTAATACAACATCATTGGATGGGGAAGCCTGTTACCTTAGTCCATGGAAAGTACTTGAATGTTACCTTGAAAGCACTCTTCAGGTTGACTTGAACTTTGGTCCATCACCTTTAATTTGAAGCTAAACACCATGATAGTTTTAAAGAGCTAAATGGTCATTTTTTATTACTCCTGCAAATACGCAGGTTGCGACCATCCATGAAATGATTGGAAATGGAGATGAGGCTGAAGCTTTTTTACTGTGGGGAAAAGAAATCTCTTGCTCACAAAGCTTTCCACAATTTATTGTTGCCTTCTCTACTGTTTTAGGTAAGAAATGTGGTTAAATTATGTTTCTTTCCTTTTCTTTCTCTTCTTTCTGGTGTCTGCAGCTGACCCGGTCATTAATAGGAAGTTGATGTGGTAAATTAACTTGTTTACTTCCTAAAACTTAGGAAAGCTGTACCGTAAGAAACATGCTTGGGATCTGTCAGAAAAGGCAATTGACAGTGCCAAGCAGATTTTAATTCAGAGCTGCACGGCTTTTTCTTGCTCAAAGTGTAAGTTGTTACTGGAAGTCAATGTTGATCAACAGCTTGCTGATTTATCTCGAAGTTGTCAGTTAAGTGCTGCAGGAAGTATTTCAGTTGAACAATTATCTCATGCTGAAAGTTCATATAGAGCAGCCTTAGACAAACTAAATCTTCCTCTGTGGAGAAACTCTGTTAGTTATCCTAATGAATTTGAAGATGGTGCTGGAAATGCTTTTGCTATTTCTGCTACAGCTGAGCCAGATATAAGAGAATCTGTTTCTGTGAGGGTGGGGCCGAACGAAATAATAGGACCCAAAAAATACAGAAAGACCAAAATGGCAACAAGATCGTCACTAAAGCAGCAATCTTCTGCAGCTGAGCATAATACAAGAGTAACTCGTTCTAGATATCGTTCTACCCAAAACCAAAATGGAAATATTTCTACTGGGGTTGAAATTAGTCTTTCCAATAATTTGAAGGACATGGATGTTCGTGATTTGCATGATGCTGATAGTCAGAGGGCATGTGGTTTAAGTAGTGAAATTACATGCATATGCAAGAAAATGAAGTGTTGGTTTTGTCTTACTATGGAAGTCAAGGAATCTGGACTGTTGTGCAATTTCATACATATGAAATGGGAGTTTGTCCGTAGGCAGCTTTTACTGCAGGTACTCAATGGTTCAGGTATGAGACCAACAGCATACACTTTCCTTTGGATAATCATATGTGCAATTTTTTTTTTTTTTTACATAAAACGCAAAAATTAAAGAAACATAAAAACTGGCAGTATTTACACCCATTCCACTGGTAGTTCTGTTTGACCAAGCTTGTCTCTGAAAAGTAAAAACCAAATACAAGACTCTTAGTTTCTTACTCTAATCAACTAGAACAGGGTAACAAAATATCTATTCTTGAAGATTATATGCTCCTGTATCCTCGGTTACCGACAAATAGTGTTTAGGTACTTGCCAATATGCTGGAATAGCTAGCCAACAAGCACTACATCTTTGGTTACCATTAACCAAATGGGACTGCACTTTTGTTTAAAGTTGGTGTTGCTTGCTGTGTTATGGAATTATTTGGTGGTTGAGTTTATCAATGTCCTAACCAACATCAGCTGTTGTAGATGGCACAGATTGTTCTTTAATAATGAAAGAACTTTACCATTTTGCTTATTTTTGGCTTGGGGATAGTAGCAATGGAGGAAAAATGAAGGATGAGAATCATAATAATCTGGGTTTCATTTACTGACAGTTGCCTAGTAGAAAAAAATGTCCCATCATTCATGGGAAGTACTTGGTTTATGGCTGTTTGAAATTTCTTTTGCCCCATTATTTTGTGTGTAATTGGTTTATTTAATTTTTTTCGTTGGGGAAATTGAAATGCTGTCTTTAATATTATGTTTTATGAATTTATGTTCTTAACTGTATCTGCTTCATTACTTTCCTTTCCTCTCGTTTATATCTTATTGCTTTCTTGTAATTTCCAGGTAAATTGTTGGAGGTTCATGGTCAAATTCAGGAAATGCATGAAAATATTGTGCAAAGGATCTCTGTTCTAGTGAGCAGGAACCCATTTGCTCATTCACATGCTTCTGTTCCACTCACTCTCTTGCTTGATTTAGTTGTGAAGGATTTCTCTGGTGATGTATTTGCCATTGAGCGTGCAACAGTACTTTACTCCATATCTTGGTTCTGTTTGAAGAGTTACCATCTTAGGGATACCGGGTACTTTATTTAATGGATTCTTGGATGTCTTTTATACATTTGTATCTGCATTCTTGTAAATTACTGTGCAAGACTTCCCAAGGGCATCGCATTTCTAGATCTCATGAGCTTAGAACCTCGTTTCTAATCTAAACTTGAATGGCTACTAATAATGACCATGGGTTTTTGTATATTTTTTGCTTTGGTGTATGCTTTATAGACAGCCTTTGTTGGTGTACTGACTATACTTTTGTCTTCAATTTTTTGGAACAGGGCCATCTGCTGTGACCTATTAAATGTTCCATTATCCAATATAGTATCCTGGTTGATGCTAGCCTTCGTACTTTGTCGTGAGATTCCTATGCTTTTTCAGAAGGTCAAAACTTTTCTTGGTTTCTTCGACATTTTTACACTGCTACTCTTTATTGTTATTATCTCAGCCTTGTCTCACACATGTTCTGGTATCTTATATGGGATATCTACCATGAGTAATTTTGTATTTTGGTGCCCAATAACTGTGTGGTGTTTTTTAACATTATTTTTCTATTTATTTTTATTGGATAGTAGGCACTTTGATTGTTAATATTCATGTTGCATACTTGATTTTTCTTACTCTAATATTGATTTCATTATCTGAATTTGTAAAATGTAATTTTTGTTGCCTTTATGTAGCATCTGCAATATTTTTTTTTCTATTTAAATGCTATAGAGGCATATATTTTAGTTAAAGAAATTATATTCGAGTGATATCGATGTATGAAAGCAAAAAAATTGTGCTTACATATATTTTGCTGAGGGCAGAGCTTTAAGGGAAAAGAAAGATATATACCAAGGTTTGGGTTGGACTTGGAGACATGTTATAAAAGTGAATTTGGATTGACTTGGAGACTTTGATTGGTCATAGTGGATCATTGGTATTCTGGTATTAGTTGTTCTTGAATTTGATTCTCCTATATAGAAAGATATGGAAGTGTAGTATATATATTTCCCCTTGATTAGTGTTGGATCTGGTGTTGTGAAACCTAATGTCAATGTGGATGCATGTGCCTACATTGTCTTTGTCTGGAAATAGCATTCAAATGTATTTACAGTTATTTTTTCTGATCCTTGCAATGAACTAAAAATGTGTCTTTTAGGCCGGGAATTGTGTCCAATTGCTCACATCATTGACTATCACTGGTTTTCCTTCTTTAATTTTGTCTCTAATCTTTAATTTAACAGGTGTCCAAATTGCTTTCTCTTGTATTCATATTTTCTTCCTCAAGTGAGCTCTTAATGTTGCCATCATACAGCAAATCTCTGTCAGAAAGTCATTGGGCTGCTTATTTTCATCAAGCTTCAATAGGAACTCATGTTAATTACCAGTTCTTTTCAAAATTGTTTGGTAAACATAAAGCGCAACAAATTATGGATGATCAGGTACCTCTACCCGGTTGTTGTTTCAGCGTCTCTGTTTTTGGGATTATTTATGTTCTTGTTAAGGCTTTTGCTTGATTTTATTCATGACTAATGGTCATTTTTTTATTGTCGTTATAGTTGGATTGATGGTTTCCCTATTTCCCTACAATGATTAGCATCTTAAGAGACCTACAACTGGACTCATACTCTGCAAGTTATTATTGATTGTTTAATTGCGTCCTTGAATATTACTTTGTTGATACACATTCTACAACTTTCCATTATTTCTTTTGAACTGAGACTTTCTATTATATATATTGGCTTTTAGCAGTATGGCCATGGACATATAAATGCACAAATTGTAACACGCAGATAAACCTGTGGTTGAAAGAGTGGCAATACTAATCTTTTGACATTATTTGAGTACTGCTGTCTCCGTTTTAAAGTTTTCAGGTTTTTTCTCTTTTAGGATGTTTCTTGCTGAATTTTCTAAAATAACAGTTTATGCATGACCATTTTTTAGCATTGTTGCCAGTGTTGTCAGTATTATTTTTTTTCCATTTGCTTTATCTTCCTATGCTTGAGTTGCATGCTCATGCACAGTCACACACATTTTAGCAAGGCTGTAAATCTTTCAACAAATTTACGTCTGCTCTGCCGAAATCCAGCTCAGTACTTTATTTCACCATATTCTGGGTTCTGTTAGCTGTATTTAGGAACAAATGACATGTTATGCCCTAGGAATTTGAGAGCATATTCTTATTTCTGGATTATCTTATTTGATCTTTCATGGTTCATGCCAGTATGCCAATAATACATGTTATTTCATTGCTCAATGGGATTGTTTGATTTACAGGGCTCACACTCAACTGGTCCAACCTTAGCAGAAGCAGAAACATGCAACTTACTAAGGTTTGAGCTGTCACATTCTCAAACCTAATTTTTCCACATTTCAAACAAATGGCTCATTTGTCTTGTTTCCCTTTGTGATCACAGGCTTGCACCAGACTCGCCTAAGGATTTGGAGCACCTGGTGACCGATTTCTTTCTGGACTTTCCTTGCACCACTGTCATTTGCATAAGCATGATAGGTGGTTCTTTTGCAAATTTATTGCAAGAACTACTATTATATCCTTCACCTGTTCATGCGTGGATGCTGTTGTCACGGTTCAACTATAAGAGTCAACCTATTGTGATGCTTCTGCCGGTCGATTCAATTTTAGAAGGTATAATTCTTGACATAGATTCTGTAAGGATAATGATATTGAGAGTTAGTGCTTACCAAACAACATATTTGGATCTTGAGATCATGCATTTTGAAATTTTAGAGAAAAAAGTGGAGATCCCAGGATGGAGGGTAGTGCTTACAAAAAAAAATATATGGTAAGCTCTACCTTTCCATATTATTATCCATTCTGAAGTATAGACTGCAGTATGGAAGGTGTGATATCGATATTTGTAGAGTCACAGAAGTATTATTGGATCTCCACAAAATTTTTGTTGGCATTCCACTGTCAAGTGGAAAATTCAATAGGACATGTCATGCCATCAACATATGCAGGAACGCCAATAGTGCTACCTTGACTGGATGTTTTGCAGTTGTGCTAGTGCACACTACATGTGTGTGTGGTACTTGCATGCATAAGTTAGGGCTTGATATAATTTGCAACACTTTGTCAGAAGTTTCAGATGATGACGATGATGAGTTGAGCTGTGGAAAGTTTTTTGAAAGAAATGCCATTGGTAAACATTGGCATTGTCCATGGGGTTTCACTGTCGTTGATGATGTAGCTCCAACATTTAAGCATATATTGGAGGAGAATTACTTATCGTCATCAACCATTCCTGTAGAAGATACCAAAGAGAATAGAACTTTATGGTGGATGCAGAGAAAGAAGCTTAATTGCAAACTTGGAAATTTGCTAAGGTATACTTTACCTTATTATACTCTTACAAGCTTGTTATTGTAGATTTTGGCATTGGCACACTGCTGTTGAATTTGTGCTTATTCAAATTAATTATTTGAATCTATATTTTCCCTAGTTCACTCATGCTTGCAGACATTGTAAACAACCATCAAATTTCTGAGCTTCCATTTGTGTCTGTGCAATGAGTGTGCAATGTAGAACGTTTACCCATCCTATTTTCTAGTTTTGGATGCCTAAATTTTGTTACTGATGTTGGCCTGCCCTTCCAAAATGTCATGTCCAGGAAATTAGAAGATACATGGTTCGGGTCATGGAGGTCTGTGCTTCTGGGAGAATTGTCCAACTGCACACACCTACACTCAATACAGAAGAAGCTGGCGCGGAATCTGAAATCCAAATGTAAATTAGATGTAAATGAAAGTTTGCTTAAGTTTATTCTTGGAGGTGTAAAGTATTCATTAGGTGGAGAAGCATGCATTTCCCAGTTATTATCTCTAAAGAAGGGTTGCTTCATTGGTAAAACTGGATTATCTGATGAAGAAAGTTGTGAGACATTGTCTAAAGAATCTGGAGTTGGAAAAATGTCCAGTTTGGCTGCCCAGTTGCTACAAGAAGCTGTCAATGAACTTGAGAAGGATGACCCTGTAAATAGAGAACCAGTAATTTTGGTGCTGGATTATGATGTTCAGGTGGGCTATTTTCAGGTTCTTTTGTTCCCTCCCTCCATTCCTCATTGTAATGTGAGATTATCTTAACCACTTTGTTTATGGTTTATATCTTTCTGATTTGGTATTAAGGTATTAGCTTGAAAGATTCTTGAGTTCTAGCTTTGTTGTTCTTGGTCCACACATGCAAACAGGTAGGAATAGTATCTGTCTGGGTTAATTGATCTTTAGAAAGAGTTGTCAGCTTGGTTGATTTGATTTCAAATAGAGCCAAATCAGGGTTCCCTTAAGTTTTCAATGGAAAAGCAACTGTTTAAAGGTTTATTTACGATATATATTGGTCATCATCAAATGAGAAAGATTTAGTGGGACAGTTTTTTTACCCCTAAATACTTGTAGCTACATAGTAGATGGATGGATGCTTTATCATTTTCAGTATTAGAATGATAATAGACAATTCCAACAAAAAATGAATGAGAATTGACAATAAGTTGAAATCTTTGAAAAGGAATACTTAAAAATATTCATTCTTTAAAGAGAAATAAGTTGGACGAAAAAAGTTTTCATTGAGATATTGATTGAGTTGTTGGACTCAGCCCCCACTGAACTACATGTCAATCTTCAAGTGAACCACATCATATTATCTCATACTTTGTCTTGTGTTTTACATGTACATTTTACTTTAATCTACTTTGAGAACATGTCTTTCCTTTAGCTGGTTAATCTGAATTTTAATCTGTTTAGCTGATAGTGCATGCAGTGCTCTTGTTTGTTAAGGCTCATTAGACTACTCACCTTATACAGATGCTTCCGTGGGAAAATTTGCCAATATTGAGAAACCAGGAGGTTTATCGAATGCCTTCTGTTGGCAGCATCTGTTTGACACTTGACAGAAGTTGCCACCATCAGGAGCAAGTTGGGAGTATAGCTGGTGTCTTCCCCTCCATAGATCCCTTGGATGCGTTTTACTTATTGAATCCCAGTGGTGATCTATGCAGCACGCAAGTTGAGTTTGAGAGCTGGTTTAGAGATCAAAATTTAGAGGTAATTTCTTGTTCTCTTTTGTTCTTTTGTGAGTAACGAGACTGACAGAAGGTTGACAACTTAAATACAGCTTTAGTTGTTTTAACACGCTATGTTTGTGGGAGGCATTTATCCAGCCTCTTTTTTAATTTTATTCTCATAGATATTGTGGATCTACCTTTAGCTATATTTATTCGTGAGATTACTGGAACAATGTGCTCTCTGAATAAGATTCCATTCGCAATCCACACAGGGAAAGGCTGGATCTCCACCCACCACTGAAGAATTGGCATTGGCTTTGAAAAGCCATGACCTTTTTCTATATTTTGGCCATGGAAGTGGTATGTCGATAATTATGCTATTCTGGTTATTTCTATATGTTCTTGAGTCAACTTCATTGTCTTATAATGAACTCTCTGTGTAATACATCTGATAGCCGACATCTGGTTGTGCAGGGGTACAATATATCTCTGGGACAGAGATTCAGAAACTCGAAAATTGTGCTGCTACTCTTTTGATGGGATGCAGTAGTGGCGCTCTGTTGCTAAATGGGTGTTACATTCCACAAGGTGCCCCTCTATCCTATCTGCTTGCCGGTTCTCCTGTCATAGTTGCAAATCTTTGGGAAGTGACTGACAAGGATATAGACCGATTCGGGAAAGCAATGCTCGATGCTTGGTTGAAGGAAAGATCAAATGCTACTACAGGTTGTAGTGAATGCACTCTTGTAGCAAAAGAATTCGAGGCATTGAACATAAGAGGTGGAAAAGGTACAAAGAAGAAAGCCTTAAAGAAAGTACCCGATGCTCGCGATGGTGGTTCTTTGAAAGAGTGTTGTGACCATAGACCAAAGATTGCTTCGTTCATGGGTCAGGCTCGGGAAGCTTGCACGCTTCCTTTCTTGATTGGAGCATCACCTGTATGTTATGGTGTCCCTACAGGTATAAGGAGAAAGATGGATCTATAACATTGTGCGAACTATTTGTCTTCTATATTTACTTCCTTTCAACTACAAAGAGTTCCTCATTTGATAAGCGAGCTAAGGTAAAATTTCATCTGACTTTCCTCGCTTCAATTCTTTTCTTTCATTTCTTCTGGGGGGGCATCATGGCATATGTTCTGTATTTGATTCCTTTTTCTAATATCCTTTCGGATCTCTGAATTTATCTGTAAACATGAGTCCGCAATTGTTGTATTGTACATAAAGAGGAGTTTTGCTCTAAGGAGATTAGGACATAAACATAGGATGGAGAGATTTTAAAGGTGCATTGATTGATAGAAAGAAATTGATTATGCACCTATCTTTTTTTATACGTCAAGAAAGCTACACAAAACAACAAATTATATCAAAATGTGTATTTTGCCTCGATTTTGGGGGAAATTTTTTTTTAACTTGGTAATCGTTTCTAGCTTGAATTCTTTTTTGATATGTTATGGCTTGAATCGAGATTGGTCTTTTTATTTATCTCAGCTGTAAACTCTAAACATTAACAACAAATAAAGTATCTTGTTGCATGCCAGGCCGCCGTTCTTTTCTTCGCTGTTTTTGAACTTTTGGACTTCCTTCTGTCTACCCTCAAATAGGGAGCGAGGAGTGTATTTGGTTTTTAATTATTAATTAAAAAATTATATAATTAGAGAATTTTTTTAAAAAATATTTAATATATTCTAGAAAATCAATATAATAGCCGGCTGTTTTAAACAAATCACAGGGATCACCACCTTCAAATCACAGGGTCCCAAAGTATTGCTGGCCTTTAGGGGTTCGCTAGGGACTGTCGTGAAGTAAACAAAAGTCGATCGAGTTACCTCCCAGGTGGCTCTTTAAGAAATTATTTTATAAGCCTACATATAATAGCCATTCATCAAATATATTCAAGCAACCTTCTACCTTGTAGCTGACAATGTTGAACTCTTTGCTACCTTTGTCTTTAGTCATCTAAAACCACCTATAAGGTATGCGAGTCAATTCAAATCAAAATTACTTTTTAACTGTTTGGTTCGTTATGTGGCACACTTAAATAATCACAAAGTTCTTCGCAAAGAAACAAACCAATGCCAGAAATCACAAAGTAATTTTGTCTTCATTCTCCAAAATCGATACCATGGCATAAAAAGAAGATTCATTCAAAAGAACATCACAACACGGAAGCGAAATAAATTCTTCTAGAAAAAACTCTCTCGAGTCCTCAAACGAGAAATTTTTCTCATCAGCTGTTGAACTTGACCAGTCAGTCTCGAATCTAAGCAG
>STGP01003789.1:2445-13246 GCA_004918865.1 Caryocar brasiliense | reverse complement strand
AGTCCAATAACCAATGTGATATGAGAACATATCTCAATTTCAACCAAAAAAAAATTCAAATAAAATAAGTGGTGCAAAAGTGTTGGAGGAATTGGTATATGCCTAAATTGCACACAATTTCCTCGTTACAATGAGTGCTCTTCTGAGCACCCTTTGTCTTGTAGTTTCATTTTCTTCAATATATATTTGATAAGATGACCAACCGCCCATCTCACTATATTAAGAAACGTGGCCTACTCCCTTTTCAAGAATTTGAGTTTAACAAAGAAAAAGCAAAAAAATTAACATAATGCGGATTCTAATTCCATGTAACTTCTATTTTTGGCGCTGTATTGCTTTTCTGCATCTCAGGAATGAAAATCAATTTGATTTCTTTTTCGCTTCTTATTCGAAAAGGTGAGACCCCGTGCAATAGAAGGCTTCCCAAAAGAGTAGAACAGGAATAATTGTACTGTCCTAACCCATCATAAAGCGAAAAGCACGACATAAAAAACAGCGACAGAAAAAGGGGGTCGCCAATGGTATTAGAAATCGTGAAAGCAAAGGGAATCATGGATCGAGCGAATGTGGAAATAGTAATAATGTGTGTATAGTTCTCATCAGTTTCTCCATGGTTGACGTAAATTGAAACTCCAATAATATATGAGCTTTTTACCACACACATGTGCCTCAGCAATGATGCCTGCGTCCCATGATTTTTGACAATTATGAAAGAAGTGTCAAACCGTAAACATGGATGTGTGAAGCCACCACTTCATTATCAGGAACGAAATTGCAGGTGAAAATTGAAGGATCTAAGATTTGACACATTGCAATAATATTTTTATTCTTGTATTTCTCAAGTAAAATCGGACTAACATTAGTTAGATTATAATTAAGGTTTTACAATCCTAACTACGACTTTATATATAAAGGTGACGCTGGTATTAGATAATTAAGTCTAAAATTTTCTAGTAAATCTCGTATTTAGTTAGTCCAACTCTTGCCCCTTGAGGCCCCATACGTATGCATATGCCTAGAGTTCAAAATCATAATCCTGACAAGGTATTACCAATTCCACTTCCATTGCAGCCTATATAGCAATAGACAGTTGGCAATTATTTGTGGAGACAAAACCCTACAACATTATTTCGAAGCAATTAATATTTTTGGCGTCTTCGACTGTTGGGATTGATTCAAAAGCACGCAGTTGAATTTTGGTAACACGCTTGATTGATGAAGTGCTCCTCTATGGATTGTGACAGCTTGTCTATTTCATTGCCCCTCTAAGTTTTCGGCTTCCTATGTATATAGATTTATGAAAAATCAATAAAATTTGACAGCTATCAAATTAAAAAAAGGTTACACAGAGCACAACTTTTTCTAAGTGCAATCAATTGGAGACTGCAATTTGCCTGTTCTATTGACTTGCAAGGAGCTCATAAGTTGGGAATTTACTGTGGTGTTCTGTGATTATAAGAAAGATGCACTATTATGTACCCAAAAAGAAAATACACTATTACAGTCGCTTTCTGTATATTCATCTATTTTCTTTTCTCTTTCACTTTCTTTCAACAAAACTCTTAAAATTGTATTTACATATTTTTAACTCTCACTTTTGTTTAAAATCACTCATAAAATATATCAGAATTCTTCTTCAGAGCTAAATTAATACTAACGTAAATAGTTTACTTTTAACTACATTAAAAAAAACTTAAAAATGTGTTTAGGACTCCAGCTGACTGTAGCTTATGACTATAGTAAAATTATTAAAAAAAAATTTTTCTTATAAATTTTATATCCTTAACAGTCATTTCACATCATAATTTTTATTTTTTAACTTAAAAAATTATTATTTAAACAATAACCAATACCAACAAACAGTATCAGCAAATTTTCAAACAGGCGCTTAATCTAAATGCTTAAAATACTTAATCACCGCAAGAAAAACACTCATATATTTTATGAAGCAATATTGGATTATGGATTTTGTTCTCCAATTTGGGCTTTTGGTCACTATGAAATTTAAAATGTAACTTAATGATAGGGCATAAAAACGAGGCAATAATTACATGGTTCTTTTTTAAAAAAAAAAAAAATACATGCATCTTTAACTAATATATTTTGATAAATACATGAAACCTTGCAAACATACATGACCTTTGAACAAAGAACGTGTATTTTTTTATAAAAATATGTTCTTTGAGAATGAATGTGGCTCTTGCATCAATTATTATAAAAAAAGTAAGATCCTCTAATTAGGAGATAAGAATCTCTTTTTTACATTATATTAACTCAAAAATATTTTAATATAATTAATTTAAGTATCAGAGTCTCTTCAATCTCTCTCTTACTTTTTTATTATTACAGGTTACATGTGCTTGGGATGAATAGTTTTTACATCATCACTTTAACATTTTTCCTACATGTTGTGAGGAGTACAAGTATTTATTTGTTAACTAGATTGCCTTTTGCTGGTGCTACTAGATTATTTCCTTAGTATAGCCGGCGTTCTAGTACTTGCGTTATCATGTATGTGGGCTGCATTTTCCACTAAAACAATAATCTCTAAACTTCGGAATTAACGTTCTTTTGTTAAATGTTTGGTTGGATTGTAGAAGCAGTGACAGTATGATGGATTGCCTTGATCTTACTGCTCCTCTTTGTCAAGTTTAGGCGTAGCTTGGACCATTTTGTTTTTTTCTTTCTTGTTAGGTTTCTTTTCTTTTACAGCCATATCTTTTCACATGCATAATTGAGAATGAATTGTCCATTGCACCACCTCGCATGACAGCGACGGCTTTATGTATATCGAATGTACCAGTTTTTGACCTATTGTCATTGGAGGATGTCAAATTCGGTTTGTGTCTTCAATTTCATGCTCCTACCGTCTTGTAAGTAAAATAGTGCAGATGATTTAAATTTTTGATTAACTAAACTCCTTTTTCATTCAATTTTGGTGAATGGTGAGATCTTTTCAACTTTGTTTGGACGGAGGGAGGGACAGATCTTGAGCATTGTACTACAAGGCGCAAACTCGACTTGGGTTATTGCCTTTTGCGGTAATGGATTAATCCTTCGAAATAACGCTATAATATATGCAACTTAAAAATTGCTAGTTAAACAGTATTTTGATATGACATCAAGAATTTATATATTCAAACCATATAATATACCTAATTTGGTTGCTTGCTAGCTGAAAAGATCATTAAGAGTAATTTTGATATTTATTAAAAAAAATTATCACATAATTATATTTTTTATAGTTAAAAATAAAATTTTCAATAAAAAATAAAACAAGTTAAATACTTGCTAAGTATATAAATCATAGAGGGCATGTATTAATATATCCTAATCTAATAGCTTAATTTTTTTTCTGTATTTATTTATTAAGACATTCCAATTTAACATAAAAGGTCCAACATTATGTTACTTGCTTTGTGTAAGACATTTATCATTGTATAAATTAATCTATGATAGAGTAATGATCGAGTATTCATGCAAGAGTCATAACTACACCAAATATTTTGTTGTTAACATCAGCTCCTGTTACAATATATAGATCAGTTTATTTTAATTGTGTAAGGGTATTTGTCCAATGAACTTAGTTGCAGAGTTAATCAATTGAGTAGTAATGAGCTTAGAGGGTTAACTATATTTTATGGGATGACCTTGTAAGATTTAGATTGGTAGGTTAGGAGCAGGGTCTGTTTGGAGGTCCAGCCTCTTAACCTTTTTCAGCAAGCTTAGTAACCAGCCACGTATCTTTTAGGATATGTGGCACCATGTAATTGGATCACTTATGTTATAGACACGTATCACCATCCTAACCATCCATGCCAATACATAACATGTGTCACTATATTACATCACTCTCAAAACCTATAAATACTCTTTCAATCTTTCTTGTAAAGGACTTTTGGCTCATTTTACAACCAAACCACACACTTGAAAGCTTCTCTCTAGAACTATTCTCTTTCTCTAAACACAACCTTACCGCACTCACCTTCAACCTTTCACTTCATCATATACTAGCTTTCACTGACCCATTACTAGGTACCTAAACCTGTTGAGATTGCCTACTCTGCCTTCCCCCTCTCTCCCTATCGTTATCCTCTCACTAGATTTGGCAGTGTCAATTGCTCACAACGCAGCCACTCGTGTCCCTTAAAGACCCGTGACCTTACCTGCATCTACATTTTGGTAACTCCACTAGGGTCGTATGATTGTGTGGATTGGTACCACTCAAGTCTACAAGACATCCTACTGCTAGCATCTCAAGTCACCTTACCCACCTTGAGATTGAAAAAGACATGGGAGACTCTTGGGTTAACAACCTACCACCTGTCACAAAGATAAACCAAGCACCTCCATTCATCTCCACCTAAGTGCTAGCTATTTAGATGCCTATACTGCTTGATATGCTAACTTACATTGCTAAACTCTTTAGCATGTTCTAGGGTTAACAAACTTAAATTATTGAGATACTAAGTTGCATGAACCTATCTCCCCAACCTTAAGTAGGACCAGCTCACAACCAAGTCGGTACCTTCAAAGCTCCTCAAGTCTGTGACCTTACCAAGGAACCAACACCTTCCCAAGGTGCTCTCGAATCTAATTACAACAATATACCCATCATTGATGTCCCAAACATTGCCATTGGATCAAAGGAACAACTAGACATATCCATTAAAGAGCTGATATCCCTGATGTTGTACACACCTAAACCACTGTTGCTCAAGCCAATCCATCGACTATCCCCTTCCTTATACAGGAAAACTTGGAGAAGATCATAAAGCAGTGAGAGCAAAAGTTAAACTCTCTTTACACTGACCTCAAACTCTCATATCCAACTCGTGTAGCTGCAAAGCCCTACCCAAAAGACAATGTCAATCCGAAGTTTAAAATGTTTGATTGTTAACATAGCAATGCCAAGGAGTACATCATGAAATTCGTTGAGACACTTAGAGTTTATGGGCTGGATGATGATTTAAAGCTGAAGGAATTTTCTAAGTCTCTCATCGAGAAGACGTATATTTGGTATGCTAATTTAACTCCAAGATCAGTGGACTCTTGGATGTTAACGTGTAAGTTCTTTAAGGAGAAGTTCTTCTCTACCCAAGAGAAGGTGACGATGTCAGATTTAGCTAGGGAGCACCAAAAATTCAGAGAAAGTCTGATGGTTTATGTAAGATCTCTGTCTCATAATTAGTCATTCACCAAAGTAACAAAAAACTAACGGACCATTTAATCCACTCAGGCCCAAAAGTCCAAGCTTGTTTTACTTTGGTTATGACTACCTTAGGCTTATAAGGGCTGAACTCTTTTCATTCTCAATCAAATTGAGATTCGGAGTGTTACAATCTCTCTCATTTAAGCATGCGACATCCTCATTGTGTAACCTTACAATTAGGCCTAGGCATCCCATGGCATTTTACCAATATGGGATAGCACTTTACCTGAGTGAGTGTGTCAGTTGCATTCCCCTCAGCTCGAGAGGTGGCTTATCCCAAACATTGCTCAAGAGGTGGTTTATCCCAAATTATGACTACCTTAGGCTTATAAGGGTTGAACTCTTTTCATTCTCAATCAAAGTGAGATTCGGAGTGTTACAATCTCTCTCATTTAAGCACGCGGCGTCCTCATTTTGTGACTTTACAATTAGGCCTAGGCATCCCATGGCATTTTACTAATGTGGGACAGCACTTTACCTGAGTGAGTGTGTTAGTCGCATTCCCCTCAGCTCCAGAGGTGACTTATCCCAAACATTGCTCAAGAGGTGGCTTATCCCAAACATTGCGTGAGTGTGTCAGTTGCATTCCCCTCAGCTCGAGAGGTGGCTTATCCCAAACATGGCTCAAGAGATGGCTCCCGGCAGCTTTGATACCATTTGTAATGTTCTTATCCTACAATTAGTTGTACACCAAAGTAACATAAGACTAACAGGCCTTTTAATCCACTCAGACCCAAAAGTCCAAACTTATGTTACTTTGATTATGACTTACTTGGGGCTCATAAGGGCTTAACTCTTTTCATTATTAATCGTTGTGGGATTCAAGGTATTATAGATTACATTAAGAGGTTCAGAGAAAGGACCTTGTATATCCAAGACTACTTTGATGAGAAGAAAGCTATAAAGATATGCATCCAAGGAATACTCTATGAGAATAGGGTGCATTTAGAAAATTTACAAATCATCACTTTCTCCTGCTTAGTGGAAGATGCTAGAAGGACAAGTTTAACTATTATAGAACGCAAAGGGGACATAGGTCGATTCTCCAAGAAAATTTCACACTATTAATACTATGAGAGTTAAGCATTCAAGGCTGCCCAAAAGGCCAAGAGTCAATACCGCCATTCATCCTAAGCAAACGCTGTAACAAACAAAGTAGGTTGATTATCCTAGGCCTCCTCCATTTCCATTGCCTATACATCAAGTCCGTGCCTTGGTGGATGAATGGATTAAGGATGGTAAACTAACTCTGCCAAGAGTTGAGAAGCTCCATACTTCACAAGAGAAGTTAGATCCAAGGTATTATCGCTACCATCGGGCAGTTGGTCATCCTACTGAAGACTGCAGGATACTCTGACATTTTTTTGATATAAGGAAGCAGTATGAAAAATTAATCATAAAGAATAATGATATGCAGAGAGACCCTTTTCTTAAGTACGGGAGGCAACACCAGGCTAATATTATCAGCTACATGGCCATTAAATAAATCGCTCCACAAGTTAGTTCTTGAAGAATGTAACAAAGTAGCACTACTATTAATAGTCATCGCCTAATAAAAAATGGGGAAAAACAACTCTTACATCCCAAGTCAAAAGATTATCTTCATTTACAAAGTCATAGAGAGAGGTTATAATTGCCAAGTTCATCCCCAAATGCCTTAGGCATATGTAAGGTTCATAAAGATTTGAATACTCACATCTTCTTCGATGAGGCCTCCCTTCACTACTATTTCAACAAAGACTTGTTTCATGATAAGTAAAGTCTCTCGTCCCTATGTCGATCAGGTATTCTCTTACTTATCTCTCAGCGATGACCTCCCTTAGTTCTTTACTAAGGAGATAAGTATTTAGCTCACCATGATGAGGGCCTCCCTTATAATGACTTCTCAGCAAAGACCCATTTTATCTCACTTTTGGCGATGACCCCCCTTAACATTGCTTAGTGAGGATGCTCATCCCTCACCCATTTCATGATTATGAGTTCATTCATCTACTTATTACAAGTTCCTAGCAAGCACTCACTTTATTTATTCTTTAGCGAGGACCCCCTCAATATTGCTTGATAAGGACTTCCCTTATCCTAACTCTAAACAAAAAAATACCCTTGTCTTTTATTAGCAAGGACTCCCCTCACATTCATCTTAATGGGCACTCATCCCATCTCTCCCAGTAAAGACCACCATCAATCTACTATTTTAGCAGAGACTCATTTACATATATTGTGACAAGGACCCCCTCACTCTTATCCTTACAAAGACCCTTCTCAACTCTGTATCAAAAAAGTGCTACTCGTTTTATAATAACAAGGACCTCCCTCATCACACCTTTGCAAATGAGGACTCCCCTTACTTTCATTTTATAAAGAACTTCTCCTTTTGCCAGTTGCGCACATAGCATGCTCATACTTGCCTTCCCAAGCACGGCCTCACACTTGTCATCATGCTCTGTTGCAAATGTCACACATATTTCCTGTGAAGCCATAAAGTACTGCCAAGACAAATTGCAAATAGAGCCAAAAAATGCAGAAGTGGCCTCCAAGTCAAGTAAGAAGGCACAAAGTGATACTCAATGAGCCAAAATTTATTTTAGCATAGAGTTTAAGATTCAAATACTCTTCATTGTCAATAACACTTATTACAACCTTTGCTGCTGCCATGCTACTGTTCCCATCACGCCTCCTACCACTCATACCCAATGATTTCCTGAAACATCAATAACCACAAGGCTATCATGAAGTGGACAAGCATAACCATACAGCTTTCACACTTTTTGGCCCTTATAGAGTTGTTCATGATATGATGTTTCTGATACCAAGTTCAATGTTGTCTTACTGGGTGCTGATGTAAGCACAAAGAGTACCTATATGCAAAAAAAAAAAAAAAAAACCACAAAGGTTGATCCACCATAAGATGCTAGATAACACAAATTAAGAGCACAAACATGTCTGTATTCCATTTCTTTTTGTCCCAAACAACAGTGCCCACCAGTCTGTGACATTTCAAACATCAATATGGCTTGCAATTGACATTGCTTTATAGTTGAAACATAACCCCGACTTCAGCATATTCGGAGTACATGGATATGTAATATAAAAAAAAAGGAGCTTGAGTAGTAAACCTCTAACATGGTATACAAAGTTGAAGAACAACTGCCAATGGTTATCTTGTAACTGAACCTTTAGTTGTCTTAAGAAAATGATTCACCTCACACCAGCAACTCCTAAATTTGTACATCCTTGCAAGAGAGGAGTGCCCTATCCCATCCTTTTGTACAACGTCCTACTTGCTAGCCAATAGCACATACCACCTGCTACCTCTCCAGTTTGGAGCCATGTTCATCACCTTAAAAAGGTTATAATAGTGACCCAAATAATCTACAAGGGGGTTGAGTAGTCTATCACGTGCCTGATGACCCACAACCTATTGTTTTAGAATCTTTAACATGGTGTACAGTGCTCTTGCTGCACTAAGCACCAATGTACCACCTCATGGGAAAATCAAGTTGATAGCAACTATGATTCCAACATACCCGGAGAGCTTGGATATGTGATGTGACCCTGCATCAGCAATGTTTTCTTCCTCCCTAGCACAAGCATCGGCAATCCAAAGATCAAAATACAAGCTACTGAACACGTACACCAATAATTACCGTGGTGTGCCAATAGTTACTAAGTTTGTGCATCCTTGAAAGAAGATAAATTATTCTCTAAACTTGCTATTAGAAAGGCGTGCCTTGTCCTATCCTCTCATTAGTTTTTGGAAATGGATTTGTTGGAGTCAACCCAGAGCTCTCCCTAAAGTGAGCAAACAAAAGACTATTAAAAGACATCATTCATAACCCATCAAGAAGCTAAAATAAAAAATCTACAAAGTTGAAGAGGCAAGTTGCGAATTATGGAATGCCATATAAAGCAAGCATAATTAATAAGTTTGGGATCAAACACTGGATGGATCATTTTATAGAAGAATGTCAATGTTGGAGACTACAACCCAGATAACAAATTGGGATACAAATTTTAATGCATGAAATCCACAAAAATTGAAACATTAGCCATATAAATTACTTGTTTAGCCTAAGCTCAAAAACGACTTCCAATTCAAGCATGGCATGCCTGCTTGGCATCCTCGAACTGGACCTCTTGTCAAAAACATAATGCTACATGCTAATTCTCTCGATTAAAAGAGTGCCCTCATACAAAGGGCAAAATGTGGGGCTTATTTAAAAGTTTTATCTAATACTTCAGCTTCAAATGTCAAGTGCATGTTACAGCAATGACTCAAGACCTTAGACAAGTGCATAATGCCACTTTTTCCTATCTCAAAAATTGTCCTCTTGCAGGGGTAAAATATAGGTGTCTTGCCCAATAAACTTAATTGCGGAGTTAACTCATTGAGTAGTGATGGGCTTAAGGAGTTAGCTATGTCTTTTGATATGACTCTAGAGAGATTTAGATAGGTAGGCTCAGAGCAAGGCTTGTTATGAGGCCTAACCTCTTAACCTTTCTTAACAAGCCTAGTAACTACCCATATGTCTTCCAAGACACATGGCACCACACAATTGACCACTTCTGCTAGAGACACGTATCACCATCCTAACCGTCTATACCAATGCATGACATGTATCATGATCCTATATCACTCTCGATACCTATAAATATTCTTTCAATCTTTCTTATAAAGAATTTTTGGCTCATTTTGCAACCAACTGCACACTTGAGAGCTTCTCTCTAGAACTATTTTCTCTAAACACAATCTTAACACACTCACGCTCAACCCCTCACTCCATTCTAAACTAACCTTCCTCCATCCATTACTTGGTGCCTAAATCTACTAAGATTGCTTGCTTCACCTCCCTCCACTCTTCTTACTATCATCCTCTTATTGGACTTGAAAGTATCAGTTACTTATAACATTGCCTCTTGCGTTCCTTAAGAATCCTTGATCCTAGCTGCATCTACAAATTGTAAAAAAATATCATTATATGATAAAAAAATTTTAAAATTTTGTTTTTATTTTTAAAATAAGAAATTTAAAAAATAAGCAAACAAACCTTATATTAACGACATCAATCATAGCAGAAGAGAGATCCAAAAGGCTGAGTAAAGTTTGTTGCAGTCCTAGAAAAGGACAATGGCAGAGGGCAGCGAGACAGATTCATCGTCGTCTCTCTTCCTTTCATCTGTGAAAAACGTGAAAGCCACCAATCAAGCGCGTGATCCAAGATAATCATTTATTTGTCTCACACTAGCCAAATATATTCTCAGTGTATGTGCATGTGTATGTATGTATTTATGTATGTATGTATGTAATACATATCTCTATGCGCGTATATCGGACATAGATTGTTTGAATGTAATTTATATTGATACATGGACCTTCCAAGAACTGCCAAGCTGTTGTTGTTGTTGTTGCTTGAATTTTTGTCCTACTTATTTATTGCATTTATATTTGACAGCTTTGAGGCCCAGCCCCTCACCCCCGTGAAAAATGATGTAGTCCTGTCATTGCACTGTAAATAACCTAGTGCAAACCCGCAAGTTCTTTTCTCTTCCCTGTAAATATCCATCTAGCAAAACAGGCCTTCTCCTTTT
>STGP01003737.1:2073-14370 GCA_004918865.1 Caryocar brasiliense | reverse complement strand
GACAGAAGGTTTTCCTCAAACTTCGATCATACTGACAACAGTCTCTATCTTCCCAAAACTAGTCCAACCTTGCTGCAAGGTACTATGGGCCCTTCGAGGTGATAGGAAAAATTGGTACCGTGGCTTACCGGTTGAAGTTGCTAGAATCTTCTAGGATCCACCCAGTCTTCCACGTCTCCTAGCTCAAGAGAGTAATAGGTAACCACCCAGTGATCACGGAGCTTCCCAGCTCTTTAGAAGTGGAAGGGGATGGCCTAATTGAACCAGAGGAAATCATTCTGCGGTGAAACATCTGGAGTGGTGACCAACGAGTTCTGCAAGCCTTAGTGAAGTGGAAAGGGCAGACCGTGGAGGAGGCCCATGGCTGGACACAGCAGACTTGAGGGGGCAATTTCCACACTTCAGCCTTGAGGACAAGGCTAATCTCCAACAGGGCAGCAATGATAGGAATGGGGACGGCCCATGGCCCTTCTTGGTGTACACCTGGAGAAGTAGGGAGGTGTGAAGAGCTGGCACTAACAACCCGGAGAGCAAGGGGATATAACGTGCGTGGGGTGGGAAAGCGGAAGGAGGGGTGTATGTGGCAATAATTGATTTGGGAAAGGTGTAACGGTCTGCAATATATTAGGAGTGAAGAATCAATGCTGGGGCATCTTTTGCTTTGACAATTTTGTACCCAATTCGGGGTGGGCAGGTTGTCCTGCTGGGGAATGTTATTACTGGGACTGCTTGCAGTCTTTATTGGTGAATCTCTGTAAATCCGTTTTATCCTGGGAGGGAAACTATCAATAGAATTCCTGTTTTATTTCTTCAGCTCCTATACCTCGTTCTCTCTTGATTTTATAGCATCGTTCTTATTTTCCTGCCTACCAGAGCACTTAACAAGGGTTATGGAAAACAGCACTGCCTATTGTTGACCTTCAGAACAATTATGCCTTTTGTTTGTTTGATTCCCACTCAAGAATGCAAGGACCTTGAATTGAATTTGAATGCATTCCAATGTCCGGTTACATTTTCTGGTACTATTTTGTATTGTCGATGCCTTTCCACATATTTAATTTATCCTGTTATGCTATTTCTCATATGTTCCTCTTGTTTTTCTTTACATGTAGATCAATGCACGGGCAGCTTACAGTCTTTCATTTGGAGGAGTATGTCCTGATTTATATCTTCCAGCAGGGAACGGTGCATCTCTCACCACTGAAGCATGCATTTTAGGGAAGGAAACTCCGAAGGCATTACACCCATCTAAGAGAGATTGGTTACTTTACATGCCTAAAGCTTATCACCCCCTATTACTTCAGCAGTACAGGCAAAATCAGCAGAAGGTGCGGAAGGATGCCAATGCTGCTACTGCTTTAAAGAGACACTGGGATAATGAGATGCAGGTGCTAAGTTTTTGTTTCTTTTTTACTTGTTTTTTCTTTTGGAGAATATCCACTTTGTCTACAAGATAGGAGTTAGCAGGATCTATAGTGTTCCATGTTCCACATTGTCTATTATTTTGTGTGACCACCTACTTGTACTTTTCATGCATTACAGTATAGCTTTCGTTATTGTTTTATGGTTGGAGTATAGTGTTGCAGTTGCAGTCAATACACATAATTATTAATGACTGATTGATTTTGGCAGTCATTATCACTATAATGGATTAGTTTTGCTTATTTTTGGTTGTTTCCTGCTTAGGTCATGAAGAGAAGACTGCAAGGGGGTAATGGCACATGGAGAGAAAAAGATGTAGATTTATCAACAGTGGAAATTGAGGTAACTTGGACTAGTTATTAATTTTTTTTTCTGTTTCCAGAATTTGCACAATGTCTTAAAGTTGAACTCTTAGTTTTGCTTCCAGACAATTTTACTCAGTGTTGTCAGGTTTCTGCACTGGAACAAACTCAGCCTGTTCCCGTGGACATTTTTATTGCCCAGAAAACAAGAGTTCTGGTCATTACTGGCCCTAACACTGGTGGTAAAACCATTTCCTTAAAGACAGTTGGATTAGCTGCTATGATGGCAAAATCAGGTCAATTTAACATCTTTTTTTTCTTCCCATATATCTCTCCAGGACAATGGACACCCAACACTTTTATTTCATTTGACAGATGTTTTCCCAACTCTTTTCTTTCTTTCTGGATCTTGGGCTTTTAAGTGCCTCATGTTTGTGCTATTTGGAATGTATTCTGTCAAGTGCAGACAGCCCAAGATACTACTACTGGGTGTCAAGTACAGGAAAATGGAAACGGATTGCATGTTGAAATTCAATTAGACATTGAGTTTTGACATCATATAAAAAGTTGCCTCTGGACTGAGTTAATGAATCTGCATCCTTGTGTTTTAAGACGTGAATGGGTTTGCGATGAGATTAAACAAGATTAGTCTGGGAGGGACACTGATAACTTTTATTTTCTCAATATTAATTATTATTGCTATTTTTCCAACCTTCTAGGATATAACATTATTTAATGTGAGTCTTCATTTTCGTTTTCTGAATTTGTACAAATATCTTGGTTTGATTATATGTTTGCTATAAATGTCAACCACAAATCCATTTTTGACATCATGTACAAAGTTTCTGTGACTGAGCTAATCAATCTCTATCCTCATATTTTAAGATGTAAATGGTTCATGATAAAACTAGACAAGCTTAGTCTGAGAGGAATGCTTGCTATTATACTGAGGTACTACCTTGTTATTAACTGCAGGCCTTCATGTTTTGTCTTCTGAATCTGTACAAATGCCTTGGTTTGATTCTGTTTTTGCTGACATTGGTGATGAGCAGTCCCTGTCCCAATCTCTATCTACCTTCTCTGGCCACTTGAAACAAATAAGTGTAAGAATAATATTTCTTCCAGAAATATTTTCCAGTTTGTTTCTGTTCATCTTCTCTGATGATGGTCATGCATGTTGAAGCACTACAAACTGTTTAAAGAGTTTCGTTCTCCAAGCATTTACCTTTTTTAATGCCACGTTTTGGCATCTGATCATTTATTTTCTTAGGCTTCAAACTAGGATAACAGGTACTTTATTCATGATAAGCCTGAGATTCTTAAAATGATATCGTCTTTAGTTTGAATGCATTGCTGTATGTGAGTAGCTTATTCGAAGGATTCCAAATTCTTCTTGAGAGCCATGACTTATATTATTTTTATATCATGATGTCTCTGTTTGTGATGAGATGAGCCTGTCATGCAGGATATTCAATCTCAGTCAACCTGTCAGTCATTGGTGCTACTAGATGAAGTATGTTTGAAACTGTCTATTTGTGTTTCATTTCTACTAGTTAAGGGAACCTGACTATGAGGTTAAGAGTTTAACCCATGAACTTATCAGGACAGAGCAACGAGATATTTTGCATAAACTGATATTGCATTCTTCTTGCATATTTTAGGTTGGTGCAGGAACAAATCCACTTGAAGGAGCTGCATTGGGTATGTCACTACTGGAATCTTTTGCTGGCAGTGGTGCTTTACTGACAATAGCTACAACACACCATGGCGAACTTAAATCCCTAAAGTACAGGTATATGTGAGATCATGGCAATATATGAACGTTGTACTTAGTGAACATTTATAAAGCTTGATAAGAACTTGTTTAAACTTGTTAATAGGTTAAATAAAAATTTTAACATGAAAACCTCAAACTTGTTTAATAAAGAAATCAAGCTGGAACATAAGTGAGCATGGCTAACTAATGTTTATGAGCAGGTTTGATTCCTTTGCTAACTTGTTAGTATGCTTGAACAAAGGTCATAAATTAATGATCTTCTCTTCTACCATTATCATATACTATATTTTAGTCCATCTAATTTGTATGTATTTTGTTCTACTGCTAAGTTCATTAAATAACTTGTTTACTACTTTGTGTACACAAACAAGTTTAACTTATTTGTCAACTTGAAATTATAGTTTTAAAAACCAGACCAGACATTGATTCGGTCAAGACTCTGGGTAATTGTTCAATGTTTCAACTGCCAGTTTTATATTTATGTATATTGAAATGTTTTTCTTATATATTCTTAATGAAAAGCTAAAATTTGCTTTATATTTTGAATCTCATGTTTTTAATAACTATTTTTATAGTATCATACATATAAAGTTAATTTTGATCTATGTGAATATATATGCGTATGATGTATATATCATTACAAAATTCACCTAATTTTTTCTTTCAAATCTGTACCCTTCTAAAAAAATAAATTACAATATATTACCTTTTTTATATGTGATATATACTAATTATAATATTCTGTTTAAAAAATACTAATAGAAAGATGTAAAAGGTTTAAAATATTTAATTACTATTTTCTCTTCACAGTAATGGTATAAGTAAAATTATTTTAATCAATAAAAAAATTGTTATATAACACGTCATATGTGAAAGTCATAATTAATGGATTAAACTTTTCTAATAATATAACCTGATTAGTTATCTACATTATATTTTATATTTAAGAATATAATTTATACTCCTTTACAATCATATCAAGAGTTGATCTTAATTTAAGAAAGTAAAAGTTTTAAGAAGGAAAATATTTAAATAATAGAAAATTAAGTGATTACTTATGGTCTTATATTGTTCAAAAACAACTTCTGGAAATTGTACTTAAACAATGTGAATATATTGTACTTAAACAACATGAATATGTCAAACTAATATTAATGTGTAAAGAAAATTTTGGGAAAATATTCACTTATTACCTTATTGCATAATTAAAAGAATTTTGTTCTTTACTCTTTTAGAAAAGTAGCTGTTTTCATAATCAAAATTACAAAGATAAAGAGTAAAGAAAGCATTCAATTAATTTGATTTCAAATTTTGAAGAAGTGAAGAAAATAGACTGGTTCAACTAGGTCAAAGGTTTTAAGAAAAACCAGCCAGTTTTTTTCTGGTTTGCTTCCTCATTTGGTTTAATAACCATACTGAACTGGCCAAAGGCCTGGGTCGCCGGTTCACTGGTCCGATCTGCCGGGCTGGTTCATTTTTTAGAATTATGCAAAATTTGTCTCTCTACAAACCATTGAACTCTAACCCAAAAAGCTCAATTGAAGCTTGAGCTTGCATTCATAGCACAACAAAAAGGCCTGGATACCATATCCTCAAAAGCTTGTTTAAAGCTTGAGTTCATTTTGAGCTCAACTGATTAAGTAATGAATCAGCTTGAATAATGCAAATATCGACTCAACTTGTCTTGATAATACTTAACATAGAAATTGATGTCCCTTTATGTTAAGAATGTCGTGTTGAATATTGCAAATATCGACTCAACTTGTCTTGATAATACCTTAATATAGCAATTGATGTCCCTTTAGGTTAAGAATGCTGTGTTGATCATTCAACAGTTCATTAAAAGAGAAGTTGAGTCACAATCAGTTAGTATCTTTGCTTGTTGATGTTAATATCAAACCAAATTACTCACAATTATCCGACATGCAATTTAAAATCTTATTGCCTGCTGTAAATTCCTTGCTTCTTGGTTTTGATTTTGCTGCTTTGACAGTAATGATACCTTTGAAAATGCTTGTATGGAGTTTGATGAGGTGAATTTGAAGCCAACTTACCAGATTCTCTGGGGCATACCAGGTTTTTTCTCTTGGTTACATGATTAAAGTAACATTTCTGTGCAGTGGAATGCAAATCTTATGATCTTGTTGCTGTTATTCTGTCGTATTTATTTCTTTATTTTCATTGTGATCCCATTTGGGTGCTACAGTATAGAGAATAAGGCCGAGAAGTTCAAAATCAAACTCATATGCATTGGTGCATCACATATCAGACTTCACATACTAATTTTTTACTGAAAATGTGTTTTAGCTCTTAAATTTGGAACTTTGACAGGACCAGGTGTAGAATGGCATAGCACATGCAAGATGCTTCTAAACCTTAGCCTCCTGGTTAAAATCTATGAATTGGTTGCAAGCTTGTTCTTATATGGTGTCTGTTAATTCTCTCTTCCACGGTTTCCTGACTGATTCCAGTGTAGAGTCTATTGATAACAAAGTTCAAATTTATCAGGGTTTAACTGTTAGTGAAAATCAGAAAAGGAGCCACCATGATTAGATGGAATCGCTTATGAGGAGGCAATAAAGTGATCTTGAGCGCAGAGAAAGAGTTCAGTTATTGTAAGAATGAAAAATTAATATTAGGCCAAACATGAGCCACATAGTTTAAATACTGATGACAATTAGTAATCCAAAACTTTCCTATTTATGTAAGTAGTTCATCGGTTTCTCAACTTGTCATATTAAGTTCCATTTTATTGTGTTGCCATTGGTAAGAAGTCAAAAGAAGCTCTCAATTAGCATGTGCTATGATATTAAATTTTTGGGAGTGCAATCTATCATAAGAAGGTTGAGAGAGAGAGAGGGAATAGTGAAGGTGTTGGGGGGCTTATTACGACCACTGTCATTTCAGGCCATGTTTGTTAAAATCACAAAAGATAAAGTTCACAACTCTCTATTTGCACTCACACTTAAGACCAATAAGTAAAATATCATCTTTTCTTCTAAAAGTGCAATTCACTTTACATTGAAATTTAACTTCTTCACAGTAAAACTGCTGATGCTGCATTATTCTGAGAAATGTGTCCATACGTAGGTCATTCAAATGCCATCAATGTTTCTGAAAAATTGGGGTTGCCTAGCCAGGTTATTGACATTGCTCGAGAACTATATGGTGCTGCTAGTGCAGAGATCAATGAGGTAACAACTACCATAATGTAACTTTTGATTAAGCTTAGAAAGTAATGGAAGGCTATAAGCTTTTGTTACATGGTGAAATTAAAATACTAGAAGTAGAAGCTGGCTGCGGCAATATTGACAGCTGGCAGTCGCTTGTCAATTTGGAATTGGCACCAATAGCTAGTTTGTTAGGATGTTGCAATTGTTAGTTAGTTACATTAGTTACTAGAGAACTGTAAGCAGTATTAAAGCATTAGTGTAACTAAATGCTAAGTCATTGAATGATACAAATGTTGATTTATTGCATTAGTGTAACTTATTAGAGGAATCATTCAATCCAAAAGCTTAAGCTATTAGATGAGGCCCAGATAATAGGTTTTATCATCTTTAACACGCCTCCTCATGTGAATGCCCATTTAACTTAAAGCGTGGATAAGCACAAGGCTTCCATACTTTGTATTGAAATTAATTGTGAAAAATGGGGGCTTTAGTATTCGAACTCGTGACCACCTTGTCACATAGGCACTGATACTATATTAGAGGAACCATTTAACTCAAAAGCTTAAACTATTAGATGAGGCCTGAATAATAGGTGTTATTATCTTTAACATAACTGAATGCTAAGTCATTGAATGATACAAGTATACACTAATGCTTTTATACTGCTAACAGTTCCAGTAACCATTGATTATCTAACTAACAATTGCAACATCCTAACGAACTGACCATTGGCGACAGTTCCAAATTGATAACCAACTGCCAACCGTCAATATTGCCACTTCCAGCTTGTACTTCTAGTATTTCAATTTCGCCACATAACAATTTTACTGTGAAAACTTGCATTTATTTTCATTCGAGTATTCAGACAAACAATAAAGAGTCTCTAAATGATCTGCTTCCTACTCCAAAGTGCACTTGAAAATCAGCCTATAGCTACTAGAATCATAGTTTTAGCAGAAGTTAACATGATGACTGTTTTTGATAGAGTTAGGAAGACAGGAAGTGGGGTTTGTAATGGAAAGTAGAAATTTGCCTCAGAGTTTGTATTTGTAAATTGCAATTTTAAGAGATAAAGTTAAACTTTCATTAATGGAAAATGAGATGAACATTGATAGAGATCTGTTGCCCCCTCTTGTACAACCTTCCTCCTTCACTTTCCACAAAAAAAAAATAAATAAATAAAGATAAGGAACAAGAAACCAAATTTGCTGAACTAAATCAGTCCCTAGGATAACTCCTGTGCGGACCACAACGAGTCTGCCCACCTCTATGAGGTCCCTGATACAAGTTTTTTTGAGACAAAAAAGATATGCTTTCTTTCAAGAATAAACCAGAAGATGAGCTCCTTCCAAACCAGCTTTTGCTAGTCCCAGCCTATGGCTGAAAAAGATGCTTTGTTTGTGCACACCTCTGTCGTTTGGAGTTTTTTTTTGCTTTTATGCTTGCTGCATCTTTCGCTTCAGGAGTCGTCGCCAGCTGTCCTCTCTCTCCACAATTCCCTCCAACGGTTTCCTCCTTTCCCTTTTGCACATTCCTTGCCTGATTTGTCTCCTTTCTATAGTAAACCCGAAGGGGCCCTGGGCCCAATTCCAATGTCTCTGGGCCGTGGGTGCTATCAGTTTTCTAGAGCATAGTGTTTGATGTCTAAGTGAAGTCTCTAAACATGAGAACTATCAAATGCAGGTTGTGTTTAGTTGCAAAGATCAATTTTTATTCTCTATTTTTAATTTTCTTTTCCTTTTTTAAGTTTTCTTTTCTATTAGAAAATTAGAGAATTTGTTCAAAAGATTAAAAATCTAACTGCAAAATTTATTTACACATTAAAATTAAAAGAATAATGTATTAATATAGTTGTAATCAATTTCAATAAAAAAAATTAAAAAAATATATTTATAAGAGTTATATGAAGAAGATAAACAGAAAGAATGACTAAAATTGGAACGTAAGAGGATTGAATAAGAGATATAAAAAGAAGATAAAAAAGGAAAAAGATTTATAAAGACACAGATTTATAAGAAAACGTAGAAAACATGGTTTAGACATTTTTTAAAATTTTTGTCAATTAATACAAATATAGAGAATTGGAAAATATGGCTTTCTGCTTTCTATTTAATAGAAATTTTTTTTTTTTTGGACACGAAGTTTTATTTTCTATATCTTAGAGATCAGCTCTCTAGAAAATAGGCATAATTTTTTATAACTAAACATGTACTTAGTAACTTCACTAGATTAATGAAGTTTCTTCTTCTACTTTTTCTTTCTTTTATTTTTTTGATGGAACTGAAGCTTGTTTTTTGAGTTGATCACAAGCCCAATATCTCTTACAGGTCATAGTTGATATGGAAAGATTCAAGCAAGATGGTCAGGAGCTTTTGCATGACGCACAACATCATCTAATGTAAGGATCTGTGGCTTATAGTCTTACAGACTATTTGAAAAATGACCAAGTGCTGTGGCAGAACAATGGTGGGCAAAATATCAGACCCTGCCTGTTCTGATTATTTTGATAATTTACATGTCTGAGTTCTTTATAACTGTCTTCTATAGACACTTAATCTATAGAGGAAGTTGCTCAAGTGCATGAGAGTCAAGCAAGAGCATGTATGCTCACAAAGCATCAATACTTTGGGTACATAAATTTATGGAGAATAAAGTGAGCATTAGTTTAGTCCTACTTTGGTATTGTAACGTTCCTCTTTCACAGTTAGCCGTGCACTGAAGTAACATGAGACTAACAAGTCCTTTAATCCACTCAGGCCTAAAAGTTCAAACTTGTGTTACTTTAGTTATGACTAACTTGGACTTAGAATGACTAAATTCTTTTAATTCTCAATCGATGTAGAATGTAGGGTATTACAAGTATTATCGCAATGAGTAAATGTCAGATCCGTGCTATTGGAATTAATACAAGAACCATGCTTCTACATTGGATTCAACGTTAATTTTTTTTATCTCTTGAGATCTTATTGCCAAAAACAAATTTTCTTTTGGTAAAGTTATTCTCACCTCAAATTTATTTCCACTATGTCTTCTTTGAAGCATCTCAAATTAAAATAGCTGCTAAAACTTACTTGTCATTGTTGATCCTCACCTTCAGTTGGTTTCACCACTTAAGCATGAATCTGTAAGGTTTTTTATGCTCATTCAGTATCTCTTTGCAATTGTAGGGTCTCCAGAAATCTTCTTGAACAACTTGTGCTTGCCAGAAGGAAAATCATGGAGCATGCTACTGGTGAAAGATATAGGAAGATGCAAAGAATATCAGAGGCTGCAGCAATGGCACGTTCTATCCTTCACAAGAAGGCTAGACAACTGCCTGCAAGTGCAAGAGAATTTTCTGCAGCAGCTGCTGAAAGACATTTACTGGCAAGTAATGAACGGCATGCTGCAGCAGATAACACTGGACAGCCAACAGCAAATCGGAATCCACCTACAGTAGAAATTAAGAAACAATCACCATCAGGTTCCTAAAATGGATATCTTCTTCAGTCAAGCCAAAACATTTTATAATGCACAGTTACATTGTGAAAGCTCTTAATGCTTGTGTTATGTTGTGATTTATTTTAAGTACTCTAAATTTTGATATATGCTCTCTGTTCACTGCAGAAAGGAGGAATGGTCTTCCTGAGATTGGTGATAAGGTGCAAGTTTCTTCTCTGGGAAAAAAAGCAACAGTTTTAAGTGTGGATCCATCTAAAGAAGGAATAGTTGTTCAAGTTGGCAACATGAAATTGAAGCTAAAGTTAATCGCCATTGAGATGTGAATGATAAGAAATAAACGTGCATGCATCTGGGCATGGATGCAAAAGCATTTCTGCGTATTTTAGGGATCCATTACATTTCTGGGTAAAATTAGCTTTCTTAATTTTCAATGGTCCTTTTGGTCCTTGTCGCCTAGTCATTGAAATAAGATCACGAGTAATACCAATCAAATTGATTTGTATAGATTCTGATTGAAATGAATGTTAGTAGAAGTAAAAGTTGATGGAATCAATTTCTTTATTTATTCGTGTCTATATATGTACTTAGACAAGCATTTATATTTTATATAGAAATTGACCAACACCTTTGCGGGCGTTCAAAAGTTGGATGATGATGCTTACCCTCTGCACTCATAGTTCAAATGCAGTATGCATATTTATTATACTTACCCCCAGCACTCTCTCTCTTTCTCTTTCTCTCTCCCAGTAATTATGTATGAGTGGATGTTAATTTTTCTTTCTTTTCAAACACGAATGTCATACCTCTTGGGTAGTGGAGTTTTGTCAAGCAATATCAGAATATCATCATTGCTGTGACCAAGGAGTAGAATCATTGGTGCGTTGGCTGGAGTAATAATTGAAGATTCAAGAAAATCAATAGCTTTCATATAGCATCCGCGAATTTCAGACCAATGAGCATACACATCTTGCCAACCTGAAGACTTGGTAAAATCATGCCCAACATGAGCACAATGAAAATGCTCAAGGAATTTTCTTGATGCAAAGAATTCTTCTGTGGCATGATTTTGTGAGCTAAACAACTATACCGAAATGTGCTTCCAGCAACTTAAAAACTTGCAACTCTTATTCTTGTCATTTACCTGTTTTCTCGTGGGCTAGTTATCCCTTATTATGAGAACCTGTCTTAGATCAACAATATCAACAGCTTAACGAGGGAGAAGTTCATATCATGTGATGGAGCAACTCTGACTTCATAGCAGAACAGAATGAGACCTAATAGACCTACTTGGTGAAAATTCCAATATTGAATATCATTTGCAGTTGTGCAGGCGAACACTACAAATTGGGAAAGCAAACGCGTGGTTTATTGATAAGCACAAGGAAGACAGATTCATATCTCCCAAGCTTTGATTTCCAGCAATGATTGTGAAATAGCCAATATCTTAGAGTTGAATTAGGTTTTAGCATGTTAAGACTCCTCCATGATTTTGGACTCGGGGAATTTCTCTAATTTTAAGACAGCGTAATGATTTTATATTGGATTCGAATCCGTGAACCTAAATTGCCCAATTTCCACATTTTGCATCCTTCAACTTCTATAATCCAAGGATACTTTCTCCCGTATAAGCCCGCTGGCACATGGCATCATCTATCATGCCAGCCAGAAGGTGAATAAATGTACAAAACGAAGTGTTACTATCAGTTCTGATAAATAAGTCATCTTCTGCAGACACAATGTGCGGTGATCAGCGAACATGGAAAATGTAACAATGGGAGAGACATTATTCGTGCGGCTTGTTTTGGTTATCTAACAAGAAAAACGGGATTTAGTTCTTATTTTCATTATCACATAATTTTAAATTTATAATTAAAGACAAAACTTTCAATTAAATTCCAAAAAAACCACCGAAATTTTTTCTTTTTGTACACTTTGGACTGAAGTGGTACATCTTGACTTCGCTTCCTAAGCTTCAACACTGATGCAACCAAAAAGAATATTTAACATACATCACATATACCGCTGCAGAGATCAGTTCTGCCAAATAGAACCAACACCATCGACCAACCTCCCCCAGGTGATGAGTGTTGCCCTGATAAACCCATGTTTCTTTTATGTTGATGCATTAGCTTCCAAGTGCTCAGCAGGAGAATATTAAAACATTTCCAGAGCAATTTATTCA
>STGP01003721.1:0-23595 GCA_004918865.1 Caryocar brasiliense | reverse complement strand
ACCTAAAGGATGGATTGGGGGCAGTGCAAACTTCAAAGATTTTAGGTGACATAACATTAGTATGACCATAATATAGGGCAGTGGGGGCAAGTGCCCCTATTGCTCCCATTGTAAATCCGTCCCTAAACATAATGTGTTCTTTTTAGTACTCTACTTGAAATTGGGTTTTTTTAACTTAACATGACAAAAAATGACTGAAAATTAAACTTACTTACATTTATTTTTCTAATTAATTAAATTGACCTTTTTTTCAATATGGTGAAACAAAGTGATTAGAAAATAATACATAAAATGATATAATTAATTCTTAAAAATCATATCTATATTTGTATATATTAGTAATAATATATAAATAATTACATAGCATAATAATTAACTCGGCAGATAGCTTGTATCTATGAATCCCACATATTGCTTTAATTTTAACTTAAATGACAAATGTATATTTTTTGATAGTTTATTGAGAGAATACAATTAGTGTATTTTCAACGTCTATACTCTAAGTCTTAGGAGTTTATATGGCGATTCTTCTAAATATTACTAATATTTTATGTAAAAACTTTCCGATACTGTGATTTAATAATTCTCTCTCTTTCTCTCTTTTTTTTTTTAATTAAACCTTTATGAAAGAGATACTACTTATATAATTAGAGAGATGAAGTCTTTAATACTTCATCTCCATAAAAAATCTATAAACTGATTTCTTATCAATTTATGATAAATGTTTTTTTTTTATATCTAATTAACTAATGATCAATTGTAGATAATTATTTGCATCTCTTATTTTATCCACATTGAAACTATTCTTAAATGTTCCCTTTAATAATTAGCAAATATCTTTTCATAATTGTTGGAAAATATGATTTCCATCTTAGAAACTATTATTTTTAAAATAAAAATGTACATTTGCATTTATACATGAACACATTCATGTTTTAAGCCAAGATCAATATTTTTAATTACTTGTTTCACAAGTCCTAATGTAATCGCATGTATAAACATGAATGACACTAAGTTTTCAACAGTTTAGATGTTACCCTTAATGTAGAAAATCACTTCTTTAAATGAAAAGATGAGATAGAAGCACTAATACTTTAAGACACTAAGGCACCAATCTTGTCAACCCTTAAGTTGAATCTAATTAGGAATTCTGCAGAGATTTTTAATGAAGTGCATTTTTTTTTGAAGTGTTTTAAAACTTCATCAAACCATTTATTTATAGTGCAGCATACAAATCTTGATAATGGACACATCTATATAAATGGTCACAACCATTTGTTTAAAGTCACCGTATGCATGCAACTCTTGCATGCATATGAATTTTCAATCAAAGAGTTATAACTTTTTGATTAAATTATGTCTTAATAAGTAACAAATAATTATTACAGACAATCATAATTTTAATAGACATAGCTATTCTTGCATGCATTTAATCAAGAGACATTTTTCTTGATTAACTTTATGACTTATCATAAAGTAAGTTTATAGTTACATCTCTTAACTATAAAGATGTGTCTAGTATAACACATCATATGTGCCTATATATATGCTTATATCTCCTACTTACTCATGATGGGTTAAGTTTCATCTATAATTTTATAATATCATACTTAACAAATAAACCATGTGACCTATGTATAGGATGAAATAGCATTTTGAATAGTGAATCTAAGAGTAAACTTGGTATGCTATACCTTAGATCATTTTATCATATTTTAACTTTCATAATCTCTTTTAAACTATATATGTTTATAATTATGTTTTACATGAAGAAAACATAATTGATCAATTAATGAAGACCAGATGTGATAACACTTAATGATCTTCCCCTTCTCACAATTCTTTCAACCTTAATTTAACTTGCTTTTCTAGAATTGCCCTGGCAAACTGAATTAATCATGGTTCTTTAGCAACAACCTAAGATAGCAAACACTAAATTGAGTCATAAGAAATTGATTTGAGTCATAAGGTACCAAAATGAAGATTACATATAACCTTCAGACTTTACATAACAACAAGTAGAGATCATACTTGTTTCGCCTTCGTTGGTTAAAACTATACATACGTGGTATGAAACACATATCATAGTATTCTCTCCTTACCCATGAAGCATATGTCTCATTGATATCAATATAATACTGTGCAGATGATCAAACGCTATAATATTTAACTTTAAGTTCATAATTTTACTCATAAGATATATTTACTAAACAGAACTTATGTTTGGCATTTAAGACAGATAATCAATTTTATTAGTCACATTTGACTAAAAACTATCATGCAAACTCATATATATCTTGACATTTATGCTATAAATTTTAAGCCTTCATTATTATTACACTAGATAATAAAAGTTTATAACTATCTCATCTTCATTAATTACTAAGTTAATGAAGGTCGCATGTGTGAATTAGGTAATTTAATATCTGTCTGACATATTGCATAATTCAATCAATTTATGTATAAAACAAAAATATGAATAACACAAGTATATATATGAAAAAATCACATAGAAAATAAAACTTCATTTATTTTAAAATGTATGGTATAATGAACATATTTGGGAAATAAAAGATAGTAAAGTGCATCAAATTCTATACAAGCTTATTGCTTTTACGTGTTTAATAAATACATTCTTTGCAATAGGTTTAGTGAAGGGATTGGCTATCATACAATGTGTAGAAATATACTTCATGTTCACTTCCTTGTTTGCAACCATGTCTCGAACAAAATTGTATTTGATGTCAACATGCTTTATCTTGTTATGGTATATGGGATCTTTGATGTATGCTATTGCTGCTTGACTATCACTATTAATAGTTATAGGCTCAATGGTATTATCATATACTCCTAAATGATCAAGAAAGTGCTTAAGCCACACACTTCTTGCACATTAGCTGAAACTGCTACAAATTTAGCTTCCATTGTATATAAGGTTATGCACGATTATTTCTTACTATTTTATGATATGGCACCATCACTTAGTAAGAAAACATATCTAGAGGTAGATTTTTTTTTCATCTAAGTCACCTCCCCAATCGGCAACACAATAGCCGTCTAAACAAAGATCCCTTCCTTGATAGCACAAAGCATAATTAGCCATGCCGTTAAGATACCTAAATATCCTTTTAACCACATTCCAGTGCTGTTATCCAGGGTTGGATTGATATCTACTTACAAGCCCAACGGCATAGTAGATATCGGGTCCAGTACATATCATAATGTACATTAGACTTCTAATTGCATTGGCATAAGAAACTTTACGTATTTGTTCCCTTTCTAATGGAGTCTTAAGACACATCCTTTGGCTAAGACCCTCGCCTCTAAAAATAGGAGTGTTAATGGGTTTGAAATCTTAACTGTTAAATCATTTAAGAATTTTATCAATATGAGATTCTTGTGAAAGAGACAACAATATCTTTGAATGACCTTTTAAAATCTTAACTTCAAGAGTATATGCAGCTTCACCCATATCTTTTATTTCAAATGTAGATGAAAGCTACTCCTTAATTTCTTTAATATACTTTATGTCACCACCGACTATAAGTATGTTATCCACATCCAAGATAAGATCACAAACTTATCTTTGGATCTTTTAGTATACACGCAATGGTCTTCATTAATAATATTGAAATCAAACGACATAATTTCATTATAAAAACATATATACCATTGCCTAGAAGATTGCTTAAGATCGTAAATTGATCTTTTTAGCTTGTACACTTTGTACTCCATATAGATTTCTTTTTCTAGTTCTTTATTGAGAAATGCAGTCTTTAAATCTATTTGATGTAATTCAAGATCCAAACTAGCCATAAGTGACAAGATTAGTCTAATAGAGGTAAACTGTATAACAGGTGAGAAAGTCCCATCATATTTAATCCCTTCTTTTTGTATATACCCCTTAGTTACAAGGTGATCTTTGTATCTTTCGATACTACCATCGACCTTACACTTGACTTTGAGAACTCACTTGTTCCCAATAGCCTTGCATCCCAAAGGTAAATTAACCAAGTCCTAAACTTGGTTTGTATGAATGGACTCCATTTCTTTTTCCATTGCCTTAATCCATTTATCTTTATTGGGGCATATAAGAGCCTCATTAACATTTCTAGGCTCTTCATCATCTTATGGGGTAACTATTAAAGGTTCATCTTTAATCTCAAAATGACGACGGGGGATGTGAGGTAGATTCGATCATCACAATTGAGATTGTGTCATTAATTCATCATCAATGTCTATGTTATTTCCACTTGGACTAGCTTCATTAAAAGGATCCATATTATTGGTAATATTGGGAACTAATTCCTCGTTGCTTAATGCACTCCCACTTGGCTGTATATCCATTTGATTTTAATTTGTGGAAGTTAGCTGATCCTCCATCTCGAATAATGATAAGTCATGACTTATCTCGCCCCTTCTTGGAAACTCATTCTCTAAGAATGTGACATCTCGTGATTCTAATTCAGTTACCATTCCGCTTTCATGTTCAACAATAAACATATACTTTTTGGAGTATTCAGAGTATCTAATAAAGATACATTTCCTTCCCCTTGGACCTAATTTTCCAAATCGATAGGAAGGATTATGAACAAAAGCAATGCAACCCTAAGGTTTTAATAAACTCAAATTAGGTTTGCATTTTATCCTTAACTTATATGGAGTACTTGTAACTAATTTAGAAGGCACACGATTATGTATATAGGCAGCGGTAGTAAAACATCTCCCCAATAGGTGATATGTAAGCTTGCTTATACCGTCATGGACCTAACCATTTATAGTAAGGTTCTATTTCTCTTTTTTGCAACACTATTTTGCTGCAATGTATAAGGAATAGTCAATTGACGTTTTATTTTCTTTTCATCACATATTTGTCTAAACTCATCTGACAAATATTCTCTTCATCGATTGCTTCATAAACACTTTATCTTAGTATTTAATTAATTCTCAACTAAGTTCATAAACTTAATGAAGCAAGTTATCGCTTTGAATTTATGAGGAATCAAGTACACAAACCCATATCGAGTGTAATCATCAATAAATATGATGAAATAATTAGAACCATGCCTAGCCTTTATATTCATAGGACTACAAATGTCAGAATGAATTAATTACAATAGAGCCTCAGCTCTTTTACCCTTTCTATTTCTTGCCATTTTTCTCGAGAGGAATCATAAATAGACAATTTTGCTTTATTTAATTACTAAGTAAGCCTTTTTTGGCTAAACAGTTCATTCTATTTTGGTTAATATGACTAAGCCTAGTATGCCCTAATTCAACATCATTCACATTCATATTTGAAGAAGATGTACAATGGGAAAAAGCAACATTATTATTGATACTATTGTTTACTTGTAGTGCAATAAGACCATTATAGAATTAACCGGTACCATACAAGACTTGATCTAAAAATAATTTAATTCCATGTTCATAAAAACTTAAATTAAAACCTAGTTTAATCAACTTTATAACCAAGATCAAATTTCAACAAATGTTGGGTGCAAATAATACATCATGTAGATAAAGGGCTTTTTCACCATGCAAGTTAAGTTTGCATGTACCAATCCCAAGCACTTTCACCTTGGAGTTGTCTCCTACATAGATCCATTTTGAACCACGTATGATTTGTCAAAATTCTAAGGCTTCACAATCCTTTGTTATGTGGTTGTTTGCTCTTAAGTCTACAATCCCAAAAGATAAGATTTAATTAGAAAAATCGAACTAGCAACATAACTTGAACACTTTAAAGTAAAAAGGTCACATACATTCTTTTGCTCGATGCAATCACGAGCAACATGTCAATTGGCTTCACAATTGAAGAACTTGATCTTTGCTAAGTTCCTCTTCTTCCTCTTGAAAGTCCCTTAAGCCTTCCATTTTTTATTAAAATTAGGTCTTTTTAAGGCTTGCCCCTTCCTTTTAGCATCATTTGATGCACTTAACTTTCTTTTTTGTCTATTTCTTAAACTAGAACTAGCTAGATACACTCTTATACCTTCCTTATTGGAGGTAAAGCACTCATCTCAAGCTTCAAATGACATCTGGCATCCTCAAATGTCTTTATATTAATATTATGAGTGAGGTGCATATTCATATGCTTCTAACTTTGGGGAAGGGAATGGATCATAGCTTGCATTTATTGTTCATTGGTCAACTTATGATCGATGTCTTTTAATTCATTCACCATATTCGACATATGGCATAAGTACTTTTTTATGTTGTGATCGGGTCACTTTTTATCTGTATCAAATTTGATAGTAAGCGCCCTCAACTTGGCCATGAAAGTATGACCAAATATTTCTTTAAGAGCAGACCACATGTCCCTCACATTGTCGTACTTCCTAAATTCTTGCATAATGTCATTATCTATACTACTTAGCTAAGTAATACGGGCCAAGAACCTCCCTATCTCGTCTTATTTGAGATGATGTACTCTCTTCATGTACATCCATGAATATGTTTAGAGTCTCAAGAGCCTTTTGCTCTTCCAATACAAATTAGATTTTCAAGCTGTAAATCTCGTAATTGTTGCTGTTTAGCTTATCACCTTTGTTAAATTCGGTGACAATGTCCTTAGCATTTGATATACTGACATATAAAATAAATACAATATATAAAAATATAAGATATCTATTCTTGCAAATAACCATACAAGACCATTTATATATATACCAATCTTTATATGAATTAATCGTGCCCAACACATTACATATAAGTCTTAAAATCGAAAGTTCGCTATATTTCCAATCATTATTTAAGTACTAACATACAACATACTTAACATAATTAATCACATAAAGATTCATATATCAAATTACATACAATTTAAGAACAAGTCAAAATATATTCAATTACAAATATTAAATAAGAAACAAAAACTTGAAATCTCTTAAGTTTTATGACTTTTTAAATCTCAATTTGTAATATTAATCCTATATTAACCATTAAATATATTTCTTAAAATGTATTAGAAACAAATCCCATCAAGAATTTCAAAAAAATTCTTTGAAAAAGAATTATATGGTCAGGCCGTGTGATCCCTATAGATTACACTGTTTGCATGTGTAATGTGTTTTTTAATTCTGTTTCTTTTACACGACCTGTGTATTTTTTTCGATTTATAAAGTATGCTCGTGTTATATTACACGGTTGTGTTTATTTATATAGCCTGATCGTGTTTTTTATTTTTGATTCTGTTTGAACTACACAGTTTACCTGTGTTTTTTAATCACTTACATTATTTGACCGTGTAATTTTTCTCAAGAAAATCATAAACAAAAGCAAAACACAGGCTAGCCGTGTAATTCTTATAAACTACACGGCCTATTTATGTTTTTCTAAAAACATATTTTTGGAGAAACAGAAGATTACATAGTCTACCTGTGTAAGATAATACGCTTGTGCTATTATCAAAATCTGCAGAATACTGTATTTTTAAGAAACACGGCCTACCCGTGTAATTTGGAGAATTACATGGGTAGCTCATGTTCCACCTTAGACTATGAGTTTTTTCACCATTTTTTTTAGAATCATTCCTAAGAATTTTATTCATTCATTTTTAAGGTCAATTTCCACATTAATCAACATTTAGGGCAAAAATTGAGTTTAAACATTAAAAATGTCAATTTTTACCAGTTTGGACTTGCTATCTTTGGAGACTTATATCTCCCATATACATGCACATAAATGATCAATACCAATTACATGTTATAGTCCATATTGCATACTTTTGAGAAACATATATTACGTTCACTGAGTCGTAACATGCAAGATTTTATTTGGTTTGAAGTTACCTTATTCAACATCCTTTAGAATAGAATAGTGCATTATGTTTTTCTCATAATTAATTATAATTTTCACACAAAGATTACATTAAAAACTTGAAAACAAGCAACATGGCTCTGATACCAATGTCAAAAAACATGATTTTCATCTTGGAAACTAATATTTCTAAGATAAAAATGCACTTTTGTAATTATATATGAACACATTTATGTTTTAAGCCGATATTGGTACTTTTAATCACTTATTTCACAAGTCCTAATATAATCACATGCATGAACATGAATTACACTAAGTTTTCCATAGTTTAGATGTTACCTTTAATGTAGAAAACACTCCTTTAAATGAAAATATGAGATAGAAGCACCAATACTTTAAAACACTAAGGCACCAAGCTTGTCAACCCTTAAGTTGAATCTAATCAAAACTTTTGCAGAGATTTTGAGGTAAAGTCTATTTTTTTTTTTTAAGTGTTTTGAACTTTCATCAAACAACTTATTTATAATATAATGTGTAACTCTTGATGATGGACACATCCATATAAATGGTCACAACCATTTATCTAAGGTCACCATATGCATGCACCTTTTGCATGCATGCGACTTTTCAATCTAAGAGTTATGACTATTTAATTAAATTATGTCTTAATAATTAACGAATAGTTATTATGGATGATCATAATTTTAATAGACAAGACCTTCTTGCATGCGTTTAGTAAAGAGACACTTCTCTTGATTAAATTTATAACTTATCATAAAGTAAGTTTATAGCGGCATCTCTTGACCATAAAGATGTGTCTAGCATAACACATCATGTGTGCCTATATATATGTGCTTACAATAATCACCACACTAATATAGACTATATAACAAATAGAGTAATTGTCTATACTTTAGATGAATTTGTTTATACTAATCAAGGACATCAATCTCCCATGAATCTTAAATCATGACAATTCCACTTGATTCAATTATAGTACTTGTGACTTATGATTATCAATCATGCTCATTTGATAATTATTCGGTCTATGGATCACAATACTAGTGTAAACAATCAATCGTCTTACCAGAGAGACAATATTATGTTACTCTCTTATATGCTCGCTCAATGCACATAGAGCATGAAATGTATGCTATAATGGAGCTTCCACTTAATGTGTCATGTCACTCTTCCAACGTTGTATGATTTTAGTCTAGATGCCAGTTAAGAATCTAGCTTAAAGTATTACTCCAGATGCTTTACTCATAACTTGTTGGCTCTTTTACATGCTTAATGGAATCATAGGGTAATTTCATTATAGTAGCTCATTCCCATATTGAGTCTTATCTCAAATACATTAAGGTAACTAGTAAAGTAAGATTTATATATTTAGCAATACCATTTTATCGTAGTATCCTTCTATTTTGATATTTCCATAGCAGTAGAAAAACTCTCGAATTTCCTAATCAAATCATTAAACATGCTTATTGACATAGTATAACATGCACATCTATTTTTTTATCCAATTATCATAGATCTCCTTGTCACGATGATGTTGGGTAGTTATACCCTCCTCAGGTTGGATCATGACAATGGTAAAAGTTTCAAAACCTCTAACTCATTGAGGAATATGCAATCTTCCATTGCCAAATATCCTTATTTTTGCCATTAAGTTTTTCAGCTTTGGTCAGATCAGTGACTATATTATTGGATGCTATTTTTCATTATGTATAATCAAGTAAATGATGGACATTAGGTACTTTTATCAATTCTCTAATCAATTCTAAAGATAATTTTTTGCTTGTATCATAAGATCAAAAATTTCATTGGGCTAGTAATTATCACTCATGATATAAGTAGAATTAAATAATTTTCTAAACTAATTAATCTTTTAAGGAATTAATCTTTTAAAGAAAACAAATTTACCATTGAAGAAATAAATTCCTTTTTATTTAAATTAGTTTGAGGAGCATATCCTCAAAATCATTTGATTATTAAATAATTATATACCATCTATACATCATACATCATATTTATATAAACATCGATTTAGTCATTAAATCATGGCTAAATAATAGTGATAAGCATCAAAACAAGTGCATGCCTTTTATATTAAATAAATTAGGGTTTACTTAAACAATTAATTTAATAAAAATTATGATAATTATTATGATTAAATAAATTAATTATTTAATATTATAAAAAAATTTATAATACACACAAATCATAACTTGCGTTAACGAATTATTTATCGAATCCATTAGGTCCAAAGTTCTTCTTAATAGATGAACCCAGGTCTTAAAACTAGAATTGTGAGAAACCATTACGAAGGACCCAAAATAAATTAATAAAATTATTTTATATACAAAATTATTTTTTTTTGTTTTGCTTGTAGGGCTACCGTCGATGGCTTGGTTGCTCTCTCTCTCTCTCTCCCTTTTTTTTTTATTAAGGAAATAGAAGTTTGATACATTCTCCTCTTTTTGTCTAAATGCCTTCAGATCCTTAGATTTACTCCTTTCCCATCACTCTCCTTGTCATATCTAACTTAGAATAGATTTATTGATAGATTCTAAACAAGGTTTAGGTTAGATTCTTTTTTTTTTTTAATCCATGGAAGAAGTGATTGAGGAAGAGTTCTTAAATTATAAACAGAATTTTTATGATCTTATTTTGTAATAATTTGTAAGGATGTTTTCTCTTGGACTAGAACTTAAGTGTGATCATATATGTTTTATGTCTTTTGTGGAGAGTGTAGATATGACTATGCTTAATAAGTCTAGTATCTATCTTAAAAGAAAAAAGGCAAAAAGAAAAAAGAAAAACAGATTGTTGAGAATTAGGAGGGTATTTACCTTGGATGCATCTACCTGTTCAGATCCTAATTAGTAATTATTTTGGATCTAAAAAGTTAACTAAAAAAGTTAAAATAAACCAACCAACCAATGTTTTTTTTGGTTGGGCTCGTTGAAAGAGATCCAGTGCCTTTTAGGTAAAGTATCGAGTTCGATTTTTGTGAATAAGAAAAATCACACTGGGAGAACCTCCCCCAGTTGAGCCCAACACAACTCGATTCCGAATTAATCGGAGCACAATATGATTTTCGGATATCAGAAGGTGATACACAAAAAAAAACCAACCAATAATTGAGTTGTTAGGAACTCAATCTATTTAAATAAAGTATTACTTTGAATTTTGTGAATGAAAAAAATCACGTTGGGAAAACTTCCCTCATTTAAGACCCCTCATTTAAGACCCGATTCGACTCAACTCCAAATTAGTCGGAGCCCCAATGTAATTTTGGATACAGATTGATTTATTAAAAAAAAAAGTTAAAATAAAATAGTATATTGATAGCTTTTATAATTAATTTTATTATGTAATAATATATTGATTATTATATTTTATTAATAGTACCCTTCTCATTACATGCACTATAAATGCAATATTTTTTTACTATTAGTATTTTATGACACACCTTCCAATGTGTTGTGTTTTTTAGTTTTTATTCGATGGCAAAATTAAAAAAATTAAATAACATTGTTAAGAAACTAAATTTAGTTCACTTAAAGTTAAAATACTTAAATTAAAATTGAGGCTAATAAGCCACTTATGCAGTACAACGTAAAAATTTTTTTCTTAATATATTGAAGTTTTTTATGCATTCACATGAACCAAAATTCGAGATATATGTTTCATAAATTTTATTAATTGTTAAAAATTTTAATTTTAATTTATTATAAAATTACACATCTATCATTTTATATTTAAACAGAAATAACTAAATATGGTATAACCGAATACTTTTAATATAAATTTTCAGTTACAAAAATTAATGTGCAGATAGCATGTTTCAGTTGCAAAAGACAGACACCACTAAAGCTCCAACAGTATGTCAAATGTTCTTTATCTACAAACTCATTATCTATTAAAACATCTAAAACAATGTTGCTTATCAACTACTGGTAAAGCTCAACTCCAGCAATTACTCATCATGGAGAGCACAGTTCAAATCTCTTCTCCTAGGATATATAACCTCTTAGGCTACATTGATGAGCACACTGCCATGTCCTGATAAATACACTCCATCTACCGATGGAAATACAAGAACCTTGAATCTAGCCTACAAAAATTGGATTAGACAAGACCAACTACTTATTCACGCGATTATTTCTTCCGTATCTGAATCAATAATCTCGCTCATTCCCTCCACACAATCCTCTTCAAAGCATAGGAGAAGTTAAGCAAACTCTTCTCTAGCAAATCCAGGTCAAGGATCATTAATTGAAGGAAAAACTCACCAGCCCTATTAAAGATGACAGATCCGTGGTCGAATGTCTTGCTGAACTTAAAATCATTGCAAATGAATTAGCAACCATTAGTGCATCTATTCATGAGACTAACTTAGCTATTCGATCTTTGAGAGGTCTAGGTTCTAGCTACATTCATGCACGCAAAAGCCCTAGCAAGTTGTGTGAACATGAAAGCCATCTCAAGTAAGAGGAGCGTCAAGATTAAGGTGTTGTCGTGGTTGCATATGATATCAGACCTCTCAAAGATTGAAGAAGGTTTATGAAGATATCAATAGACACAAAAATGCGTATGGTACCAGATTTGAGAGAGTTGTGGGTGAACTTCTTGTATACGTTAATTAATGAAAGGAATGTTAGGATATGACAATTAGAAAATTTGTTTACATGAATATATATTGATTTTTAGATGCATTGTCATAATTGAGATTCATCTTTAATATTCAAATTGTGTTATTTGAGATTAAATTAATGTTGAATCACATATAATTAGAAACTTTGATAAGAGTAATTTTAGTGCATTAAACGATAAATGAATCTGAATTTTTTATGTAAAATTATGATCATCTTATTAAAATACGTTAAAGTTAAAAATTGTGTTACAGTAAAAATATAAAAATATAAATTCGTAGTACGTTTTTATTGATTCTATTATTTTTGACTCGTGAGTTTACTTCGATTCTATTATAGTAGGATTTATAATTTGAGTTAAGCAGAATAAGTCATAAAAAATTGCTGGCATTTGTGTGGTTAACAGAGAAGGCCGATTTGGTTTTGGAAGTGGAAGAATTTTCTGGTTTGTGATGATTTTTGGTGAGGATTCGGTTTTGACGGTTGGAAATGGTTGCTATGATTGTAGAAATTAAAGGTGAGCGGCAATGGAGTTTTGTTGGAGAAGGGAAGTAATGGTGATCAGAATTACTTTGGCCCCCTCCCCTTTTTTGGGCTACCCCATTTATAACTATTGACTTAATATCACGAATTTAGGATAGAACAATTTAGACATTAAAATATAATTTTGGACATTATGAAAATTAAACACAAAATCAAATTTGAATTATGAAAGGAAAATACAATAAAAACAAAATGAAATCAAATCAAATTTACTGGGAAAAAGAATAAAAGCAACTCGAATTAAAAGAAAATACATTTTACCTAATCACGCAAATGTTAATTAGGAAAGGAATAAAATAAGTACCAAATTTAGAATAATAGAAAAAGTAAAAAATAAAATAAAATCAGACCAAATAATGTAAAATAAGTGAAGAAAAATTAAATGAAGATTCCAAAACTTTAAGAACAAATCAAATAAAATTTGGGAAGTAATAAAACAAATTCAATAAAAATAAATCAAACTTGTAAATGCAAATTAAAATGAAGTAACATGACAAATATAAAAAGAAATAAAAAAAATAAAATAATTCTAAGTTGAACGAAATAGGGTGTTTACAATAATGCATAATATTATTATTCAAATAACTTTAATCTAATAACGCTATTAACAACAATGACATGAAAACATTGCTAAAAATTTTGTTTCACTTTATAATAATATAAATAATAATGTAATAATAGTTTATTGTTAATAATAAAGTAATAATATTATTAAGGTCATTACTTTATTTTGTGTTACATTATTATATATTATTATATTTATATTTTAGTTTATCACAATTATAATTGTGTAAGTGGACATTAATTATTGGATGTTTGGTTGTAATTAAGCTTCATCATTAAGATTAATATGTATCAATAGAGAAGAAAATAAAAGTTGAGCCATATATGATCAAAAAGTTTGATAAAAGTAATTTTCAACACAACAAATTATGTGAAAATTCAAGTTTTATATGCGTGTTAATCTAATCCCTTGTAGCCATCACAAACTTGACATTATATAAGCACCCTTTGGCCGACTTTTACTCAATTTTCACCATTCATTCACCTATACCATCATCAAGACTCTCTTATTTGATGTTTTCATCACAAAATACTAGTATATAACACGTTTTCTAGTTAAAAGAAAGTGAGTATAAGCTTAAGGAAGCTTAAAAAAGTTGTTAGAAGTGTGAAAATAGAAAGAATAAGCTTTAGACATAATTTTCTTCAAGTATTTAGTTTTGAAATTCAAGTTTGAGAATTGATTTTGATTGTTTCATGATTAAATATGATTAGTTTAGGTAGAATTTAAATATTTATTGAAGAATTATAGAATTGAAGTAGTAATTTTGACGGAGTGAAGTATGAAAATGACATAAAAAATGTTTGTGCTGATTTTATTTATGCTTCAATGATAATTTGAGTTTTAAGGTGAGTTTAATAATTTAATGACTGATTAATGATAGTAAAGTGAATTTGAATTTGATTTTTAAGCTACTGGAAATAACAGAAGGTTGGTTTTCTAACTTATGGTCAATCGGCAAAGTGTCATTATTGTTTTGCCACCTGATTACGGTCAATTGGAAGTTCATTTGCAATCCATCATAGCTAACATTAAAAATTAAATTTTAGCTATTTTGAACTTATAGAATATTGGGCTTAGTATTTATTTTAGTAATCTTTATCATTGTTCTTAAAGAATTTATGAATTTATAAAAGTTGAGAGTTCATATAACACATGTCTTGACAAATGTTATATTTTTTTATCATTAGAATTTGGGATGGCGTAACACTATCAAGGCGTGAGAATTGAAAATTGAAGGACTACTTATTTGCTCAATCAAATGAGTTAGTTATAATATCCTTAAAATAATGAAAGCATACATATGAATAATTATATGTAAGTTTGATAAAAACAATTTTTTAACAAATAAATGAAAATGTGTTTGCTTGAATATTAGTTGTGAAATGATTGACTTGTAGAATTAATGATGACTTACTCCCATGGCCGGTCACCATATGTGGATATAATAATTGATTCATCTGTTATATTTAGGAATAGTTTAACATTTAATGGAAAGGCGAGTGGAACCTTTGGGGTCACATTTAGCTCGAATGCGGTTAGAAAGATGGTACCATATTTAGCCTAATATTTCATGGGAATGTTGTTAGAATTACTATGTTACAGCCCAAAATATAAAATTGTGATTGGTATAAGAATTGAGGTATCTCAAAGTTTATTGATCCTCAATATACCTCAACACTCGTTAGCTTAAAAGAAATACTTTCAATAATTATTCATAATTATTTATATGCAATGAAAATACGCCCACTAGTCTATCATGAACAATTACATCAAGTACTTTTTAATAACACTCCTTACATAATCCCAAACTTTGGTAGTTAACGGACATTTTAGAAACAAATCAACTTTTTTCTTTGACTCGACCACAAGCTAAAATTTCTTTTCCAAAAGAAGGAAAGTGAAGGATGAGGTAACCACACTTATTGAGTAGATTACATATAATACAAAATACACACATTTAAAATATTTATATAAAACACAAAATATCTTAATATTATTAGTTATAAAATGTCATATAAAATTATAACAATGATGTCTCAAAACATATATGATTTTATGAAAATTTCATAAGTGTGTATTAAATTCAGGTATAACATAATTGTGAACATTTACTAATGAATGTATTTCATATGACTTCTTCTTCCTTTTAATCACTATTTATATTGTAAAACAACTCCTTTTAATCAATCTTATATCCTCATTACTAATCATTTATGCACAGTGCTTATCACCCTTCCATCAATAGTTAGACCAAATATAACTTACAGTGGTTCCAACTACGTTTCCACTAGTAGTATAGCCCAAAATACAGTGATAATTGAGTAATGCTTAGTTCCATACTTTTTCCAACTACTTTTACACTAATAGTTGGACCATCCTATTGGTTTTTGCAGAAGTATATTGGAGTTCAAAATGTGTAAATATAAACTTTTAATATGATTAACATATTACAATAGCCTTGTAACAACTCGTTTCAGCCATTGGTTGCATCATGTAATTTAAAAAATAACTATATCTTTCACATAGAAACAATAGGGTTAAGACTTTACTTATCGAATTATTGGGATTTAATTATCGTTTCTTAGCTTCTCAAGCGTGAAGCTCTAGGTCGTCCATGTGAACCAATTCCAACTGAGAATAAGACTTTTAAATAGCCCTAATTCTCTTAGAAAAGAAGCTTTTCTAGGTTGCCCTAAGAAATGAGAATTTGAGACTAACTTAGGCTTGCTTTAGTAGATGAATTAGGTTAATGTTTTGGAGACTTTTGGGAGGCTGATTTTTGCTCTCAATTGAGGGTATCTTACTCTCAATTTTTTATATATAAAAAATTAGTCCCTTCCCCTCCCTTTTATAGGTCCCAAAATATGCTACCTTATAAAAGTAGGAAGGTTTGTGGCCCAAGTTGAATTAGAACTCTTAACTTGTTCCTTCTTAACTTGGAATTCTTATTTTAGTTCCTTATCAAGTTGGAACTCTTTATAGATTGGACTCGGTTTTTAATTAAGTCCTAATGGACTTAATTTAACAAATCAGCCCATTAATCAATATATTAGTTTATGGCCCAACATTCATAACCTTAATTAAAAACTAATCCTTCCTATGATCGTAAGCTATTTTAGAACACTTGTACTAGATGACTCCATCATTCATATTCTCAACTCTTAAAAATGAAGTCTCTAACAAGTTACTCATGTACTTATATTCATATAAACAATTTATATCATGTATATCTAACACATGTTATTTAAATAAACATCTAATTGCCATTAATAGGAATTATTCAATACAAATCACATTTCACATACTATTCTAGGACATACAACTAACACATCTATGTACATATCCCAACTAGCATATAACAAAATTCATTTTCATATTATACATTAATGATAAAAAAATTATTCATATTAATTTGTACATACACCATTCACAATGTATATACATTTCATATTTACTTTATAAGCAACTGAAGCCACTATCACTCCATCAATTTGAAACTTTTACATCTCAATGACTGGTGTTACACCAACTACCAAGTTTTAATTACAATTACATAACACTTATTCCATCATATTCTATAAAGATTCTTAACTTCTATAAACCCAAAAGTTCTTTAAACTCATGCTTAAGAACAAGCTAAATAACTCAAATTTTCTTCTTGGTGTGAGCTACAGTGGACTACAAGTGACTTTTTAATCAACTGCAGCTTAGACAGATAAAAAGGGAGGCTTGATGAGTACGGTTTCACAAAGTCGATCACTCTCATGGCATAATTTTAAGGAATCTTTACAGCAGAATTGTGGAGGACTGCATACTAAGCACAGGTTGATGCAAGTTAAAAACTTCGCCCTCTATTAGTTAACAATAGTCAAGAAATTAACCTAACTTGCTTAAATCCTTATCCAAGCTCAGAACCTTTATAAAACATTTAGGAATTTAGAAGATATATATGTTAGTTGTATGCCGTTGAGTAATGTTAAATATGTGAATTGTATTATTTAATAATTCTTTTTAATGGCAAGGTCATATTAAGTTAAACAAAAGGTGTTTTTGTATTTATTTGAATAAGTCCATAGGATATTTGTTAGAGACTTCATTCTTAAGAGTTGAGAATATATGTGATGGAGTTGTGTAGTATAAATACTGTAAATCTGTTCACCATCGTAAGAATTTTGATTAGGCATCACTATGCTGGAAGATTGTCACCTCTATTTGTTTCAAGATTAATATGGGATACTAATAAAGATGGAATAGTGAGTCTCATGCTATTGACATTAAAATTTTAAGACAACATATGGACACTTATATGATAAGTGGGTCAAACATAACACTTAGATGATGATCATATGGTAATTTACTTAATGTCATTGAATCATCATCTAGATTGATATGCAAAATCGTAAATGCACAAAATCGATAAAAGCAATATAATGATGAGTAGAGTATCGTTCCCACTAGGATTGTAATTAACTACCAAAATATGCATATCCCATTATTATCTAGTTTAATAACAAAATACAACTTATAAAATTAAATTACCTTGAAGACTATCAGATTATGATCAAGGTATTTTGATTTCACATAAATCAATTCAATTCAACTTATTCATTTAATAATCATGTTTAATCACCTATCATTAGGAAGAATAAACCTATTGCATTTGCTATCCTCTTTTGATAAAATAATGAAGTTATAATAAACTACAATCTTGCATGGCAATAATTGTAATATACTATAATTAATTTATTAAAAATATGGTTATTCATAATTATTTAAGATAATACATTCTCAAACTACTTAAATATTCCCATAAGTCAAACTTTATTTTTTTGTTCCAATTATTATTCCTATGATGTTTATTACCTGGTCAGTTATTAGAGTATCATTTCGATATTCATTAATAACTAGATTATATAAAGGACTCGTAAGCATTAAAAGCATTAAACACTATAATAAACAACTATGATGATGAAAAAATCATCTGAACAAATCAAACTAAATTAATAATAAGTCACATCAAAATCCCTAAAGATAGTTTAGCGGGCCATAAGATAAAAATCCATAACAATATCATTTGAATCCAATAAAAGACTAGTTATGTGTCCACAAATAATCTAACACTACAAATTAAAATGTGAAATTTTGGAGAAAAGAGGGAAGAAAGATTTTATTATTATATATATCTCAATTATTGTACATAAACTGTCTTTATATAAACAGAACTACTATACTATATTAGGAAAGACTAATAATGGCCATGATTACTATTGCCCAATTTATATTTGAATAAATAAAATAATATTCTCTATAATTATAGATAATTTAGATAAATAAGGAATATATGAATATTTCTAACACCTCCCCGCAAAATTAAGGTGAAATTATAGATGCTAACTTGATTTTGAACCCGAGATTAGCAGAATTATCTTGTCAAAAAAAGGGCTTTGGATGGAACCAAAGCAAAATTGGTGACACCAATATATATGTCTTAGGTAGTAATATCAAAATAGGGCACTACAAAAGAGAGAGCTTTGGATGGAAGCAGAGTAAAACCAATTACACCAATATAAATATCCCAAGCGGTAACATCGAGACAGGACGTTACAAGAAAAGGCTCTGGATGGAAGCAAAGTAAGAGAAAGCTCTGGATGGAAGCAGAATAGAACTGGTGGCACCAACATAAATGTCCTGGGCAGTAATGTCGAGACGTGACATTACAAGAGAAAGAACTCTTAATGGAGGCAGAGAGGCTCTAGATGGAAGTAGAGCAAAATTGGTGGCATCATCACAAATGTCCCAGGCAAAAATATCGAGATGTGACATCACAAAAGAAAGAACTTTGAACCGAGTTAGAGCTGAACAGAAAAATAAACAAGCAATAACCTGCAAAAATAAGAGAGAAAAACAGATAGATAGAGGTAACAAATTTTTGCCTCGTCAGCTTTCACTTCACTGGAAAAGATTTTTCGATAAAAAAGGGCCGACGAACCTTATCAGAGTCTTCAAGATTGTGTTTAGTAAGGCTCTGATACCGTGTGAGATTTTAGAGAAAATAAAAAAGCGAGATTTTATTATTATGTGTATATCTCAATTATTGTACATAAACTGTCTTTTTATAAACAAAACTACTATACTATATTAGGAAAGACTAATCATGACCATAATTATTATTGCCCAATTTATATTTGAATAAATAAGACAATATTCTCTATAATTATAGATAATTTAGATAAATAAAGAATATGTGAATATTTCTAACACAAAAGAATAAGTAAGGAAAAGCTTAGGATTTCATTTTGATGTTGATCTTGTCTTCATCAGTCTTAAAATCTTCTTCTGCGGTGAAATTTTGGTATTTTAGAGGCTTCGTTTAGTTTAGGTTGTGTATTTTTAAAGTGTAAGTTGGCTTCCCTTGTTTTTGAAAAGAATGACTCTTTAAATAGCAAAAAATCTTATTTTTTTCCCAAAACACGGCCTGCACGTGTAAGTATTTTTATTGATAATCAAACAAAATATGAAACATGGCCTACTTGCGTTTTTAGTACAAATTACATGGCCTAGCCGTGTTTTTCAAACTTTGCTTCTAAAACCTTTTCATGCCTGTGTTTTCACTTCCACACCCGTATTATATATTACACAACCATGTTTTTGATAAATTCTTTTTTTTCCTTGGATATCGTGAAAAATATGGCTTGATTGTGTTTTGTCTTCCATTACACGACTAGGGCGTGTTTCCTTATGTAACTTGGTTCTTCTTTACTTTAACTTGATCTTTTCATGCTCTTTTCGCTTCAATACTTCTTGCATTTTTGTACCTAAACGTGCAAAGATTAGCTAAGATATGCTATTTTCTTACAATTAACCATAAGAGTGAAATTCATGAAAAACAAACTAAAACTATTATACATAATTTCTAATAAAACTTATGCAAATTGACTTTATAAATGGTGTATAAAATACACATATCAAATACCCCCAAACTTAAATATTTGCTTGTCCTCAAGCAAAAAAGTTGAAAACAGAAAGTTTGAAAGGCCTCTTTTTTGACTAAAAAGGATTACAAGAATGGAAAACTAAGGTAATGCCAAAAATATCAACACATCATAACTTTTCAAATTACATAAAATCCGAATATAGCTTATGCATAACCATTTAATTAAGCTCAACTCACTACTTAAGCACATATTCTTCATCTAATCACAATAAATTCATTCATGCCCAAATGATTTTTATATATCATGTAATTACTAACACCTTCTCGGATGATATAAACTTTATGTATCAAATTTATACCAATCTCATATGCAAACCTTCCAATCCTATCTCCACTAAAGGAACTTATGTAATCAAAAAATCAAAGGTCTTTTACAAAGTTGTAATGGGGTTAAGTTGGTTGTGATAAAGCTAATAAAGAAAAGGTCAAAAGCAAAATATAAGATAAAAATTAGCATGATAAGATTATAATACATTAAGAGTTTTTACAATGCAATAGGGAATTATACAATTGACTTCACAAGGAGCACTAAGTTCTTCTTCCTGTATAACTTGGAAAAGCAAGAATTCTTTATTGCTTGAGCTTGGATATAATAACTTTGGAGCTCTTCTTTGCTCATATACAGATTTTTTTTCTTTCTTTCTTTCTTGATTTTACCTTCAAACTTATTCTTTTGCCTAATTTAGGTAGTTGCTTCTTTATTTGAAAATTTTTTCAAAACTAGTTTCCTTTTTTCTTGATCAATTTATTCCTATAAAAATAGACCCTTAATGCATTAATTACTTAATCATACAACTTTATCTCATAAATAAAGATAGGTAAACAATAAGGGTTAAAAAGAAAAATAGGCTAAAATAGCAAAGGCTTCAAGTGGCTATCAAAAGATAGATTAACTAAAGGTGGATATTTGTTTTTGGCTAAACAAAGAACTACCTTAATCCTTTTTTTTTTTTTATACATAAGTTTAACAATTTTACCTCAATAAGTTTGAAAGATTTATTCTAAGACTGGTGAGGTAGTTAAGAAACTACTTAATCTACACAAACTTCTTTAAATATTCATAAATTCAATGTAACTAAACAATGAAAACATACCTAAATAAGTAAATTGACCAAAGCTAAATGGTATGACAATCACCATTTTCTTTATCATGTGATTCTCCAAATCATAATACATCAATAATCCTCAATAAAATCTGAATATCCATCCAAGTAATACTCTTTAAGTTAAAATTAAGGTAAAAGATTTTGTAAAAATTTTTTCAAAAATCATGCATAATCACAAACACACATAAATAGTTAAAACAATAAAAGAGAAACTATATACAAAAATCAAAGATTTCTTAGCCCTAAACTTAAAATTGACATTATCCTTCATTTAAGCACAAAACATAATAAAGCAAATTGAAAAAGATAAGGGTTTAAGAAGCTTTTCTAATTTAGCTAATAATCATTGGAGACTCCTAGTTCCATCCTTTCAAAGTACCTTCTATGTCCTGCAAAAATAGATAATGATCAATTCAAAGGTTTAGAGATGGTAAATCACATGCAACTAGAAAGAACAGAAACTAAATAAAACTAATTAAGCTTGGGTTACCACCCAATATGCTTATTTATAGCTAGTAGCTTGACTATGACGGACTTTTTCAATCAGGATCTAGAGGATGTGTGTTTCCATACTCCATGGTGTCCGCTTTAGGCGTTCCACTCTCCTTGTCTTTAAGATTTGGTAGCGAAGGTCTCAGTCTAATTTGTGGAGCCTTGTCTTTTTTAAAGGTGTATAAAATAAATGATGATTGCTCCAACACTTGGATGTTCAAAAATAAAGGCTATCCCACTTTTATAAATAATTTATCATGCCTCCTTTTAGTCCCTTCTTGAAATTCTGGTGATAAAATAGACTCCATCTCCAACTTGTCTCTCAACTTTGGAGGAGGAGGCTTCTTTTCTACCATGGGAGTTAGGTTTTGATAGGAAGAAGGTAGGTGGTTTAAGGTATTCTTCAAATATTCTAATGTAAGGACCAAAGTTGGTGAAGATTGTGAAACCAGACTAGGTAATTATGTATTTGGTACCACTTTTTCACTTAAATTTCTAATGACAAAGCCATACACAACATTTGTTTGAAGAGGCTCATTAGATTCTTACTTTGGGTTGTCCTCCTCTATTAGCTCATCAAACAACTCCACACTAAAGTACTCATCCCAATTTTTCTCAACCTTAAAAGCTACTTCGTGCTCCCTTACAATCTGTACTCATTTTTCCTTAACTCTCTTGGTTCCTAACTCTAACTTAAGTTGTTCGCTTTGCTTTGTCTAAAATAGCCTTTGCAGAAAGGGTACTAGAGGTTGTTGGAGTGGCGTGGCAGAAGCGGTTTCTAAAATGAACCCAATCACAAATACATACATACATACATTTATGCTTTGATAATGGCAAAGAATCTCAACCTTGGTTGTATATATGAGCATTTAAAACAAACCATCCATAAAGGGTTTAGAAAAGTTACCCAAATGAGAACTTGTGCATGAACTGGTCAAGCTCTCCAAGTGTCAAGCCTCTAGCTTGTACGCCAAAATTTTACCTAGTTATGGACCACATCCTAAACTCCTTTTCCACCTCCAAAATTAAGCTCAATGCTGCCCAAACTATGAAGGATTGATAGGATATGGGTTAGAGTTTGTTTTGGGTGAGTGTGTAATAATTTTGGTGAAAGAAGATAAGAGTTATATATGACACACAAGAGAGAAATAAGATTTGTGACATTTGGATTTAATCCCCATCCCTAGGCAGATGCTAGGCTGCTGATAACCTCCTTAGGTGATGACTCACCCCTTCTAAAGGTTTCAAATGGTCACAACTATTTCTAAGGCCTAATAGGCCCTAGAAATATGAACCGGGCCAAGACCAGTTTCATAATTGAACTCTTACTTACGCCTCGATTCATAGCTGGCCTATTTATGGACTTGGTACTAATATAAGTGACACCCAATCAGCCCATATCCAATTAAATTGGATCTCCAATAGGCCCATCCATTTCTGATGCCAACATAACTTCCATGTAGGCAATCT